>JANHFX010010055.1:0-12154 GCA_027560015.1 Chloroceryle amazona | reverse complement strand
GCGATGCCGAGAGCCGGTGCCTGGCCGACAGCACCTGGCACCCT
Source organism: Chloroceryle amazona (assembly GCA_027560015.1). Classification (NCBI taxonomy): domain Eukaryota; kingdom Metazoa; phylum Chordata; class Aves; order Coraciiformes; family Cerylidae; genus Chloroceryle; species Chloroceryle amazona. Next base: position 12,110 of record JANHFX010010055.1, on the reverse strand, counting down.
CCCCTGCCCACCTGCCAGCCAGGTGGGTACCAGCTGATGCTTATCGGGCAATAACTGGATTTTCATCACAGTCTCATATAAAGGAGGCTCTAGGACAGGTCAGGAGGCACCATCGTTATTGACCTCCTCTTCTGTGCACATTCTTACTGACAAATGTCAGCCATATCTGCAGGCTCTTGTGTGGGGATGCCTGAACTGAGACACCTCTCAGGGGCACTTCTGACCTTTACATTCCCCTCTTGAAGGGCCTGGGGACTGTGAATTTGCTTAATACTTGACTTCACAGCTCCACAGAGTTAAGTTTCCCTGCACTGCCTCCATCTTCACAAACTCTGTAGTTTTTTTCCTACCTGCCTAACGATGACCCTCTTGCTGAGCTGTGGGTTTTCCTTTCAGTTCTGTGCCTACAACCACAAGTGGCCAATGGAAGAGTGAAAAGCACGTTGGAAGGTAAAATGTGGTACCAAGCAAATGCAACTGTTACTCTTGAATGTCTTCCTGGGTACCGCTTTTCAGACAAAGGTGACATGGCTTTAGAAGACTCTTGGACAGCCACATGCTTGCCTGGAGGCAACTGGACACCGTTGCCCAAGTGTGTAAGTACCATAGTCCAGCTGAGTTCCTGGGTGGATTCTGCCTGGTGTCTAATACAAAAAATAACTGCTTGAACTTCTTAAAATCTTCTGCTTTATGGTACCAGTGAGGGATGCAGCCTGTGGCCGGGTGGTGCACGGCAAACGGGATGGTTCGGGCTCAGAGCTGAGGGGTGGGTGACTCTCCATCTGCTGCTGTGAGATCTTATGGCCTTTTCTGGGTCGTTTGTTTTGTTTTACTTTTAACAGATGAAGGACGGTGATGCTGATGTATGCGAAGAGGTTCATTACATTACAATGGTCTCTGAATGCGGGGTGCCTATTGCAGAAGTGAAAACCCTGCTGGAAATACAAAAACTGTTTCTGGAGATTAAAAAATTAAGGGTGGAACTAGAAGAGTTGAACAAGTGAGTCCTGCACCGCACCGATCGCCTTTCCTTTGGTGAACACGTGGTTTGTGGAGTCACAGTATCTGTAAGGAGGCTTTCGGTGCCTGTGGTTCCCACCTGCATGTCCATAGCCACAGAAACTCCAGCTGGTGCTTTTGTTGTGCTAGGTGCTGGAGCACCGAGGAGTTCTTGCTTTCTTCATTCAGTTTGTCAAGCTTGAGTCGCTATTTAACAAACATATTGTTTCACTTTCTAGGCTAGGAAGCACAGTAAGAAATTAAACTGAGCATCTTTGAGTTACTGCATGGACTGTGCTAAGCTGAGAGAAGAGGGACAAAAGCCCACAGAAGGAAACTTCTGGCTGAGATGAGTGGCTGTGGTTCTCTCTGAAGGTGCTTTTGCCGTGATCTTCCAGCTGGTGCTTCACACACATGCTGCACCCTCTGCCCATACCCAGCTCAGCCTGTCACAGCACTCACAGACGTCTTTGATCTGGAACTTCTTTTATCTAGAAATAGTAGTGAAGTGAGTGTTTGAGTGTGGGATTTCCTGTTAGCCGACCGCATGATTTCTACCCACCTAGTTAAGGGCAGTTACATATACGAAGTGTGTTTGTAAAGGTTTCTATTCCCTTACCCCTGGATTTGAGAGGCAACAGCTTTCTGGCCCAGGACTGTATTTGTCAGATATTCTTGCTGGTGTCACTTTCCATCTCCCTATTTCTGGCAAGCACATGCTAAGAATAGATGTCGTAAGTTGTAGTGTAGAGAATCAGACAGTGATGATTCTTATTACTCAATAAATGATGATGAATTTATCTCGCTCTGTGATGCAGCAATTACTCCATCCCTGACAGATTACAATAAAGAGGGAGGTGTAACCCTGGGTGTAAATCACCTGGCTGTAAATCAGACAGAGTGAGAGTGTGGCCCAATGGCTGTTTGGTGAGAGCTGAGCCCTGGCAGCCCGGCTGGTGCTCGGGGAGCTGCAGCAGGCACGGCACAGCCGGACCCCGCGGGCTGAGGGCACTGAGCACCCCAGCAACATGCTGCTGCCAGGGCTCGGGGGGAGGAGGAGGAGAAGAATTTGGCTCTGCACAAGCACCTCACAGCAGTGTATCGTTGCCAGATGCCCGCTTTAGTGAGTTAAGAGTCACTTTGTTACTGCAGCCTAAAGCACAAGGAAGAGAATCTCCCATCTTTACACAGAGGGATGCTTTGACAACACATCCTGCCTGTCACCACATCCTGGTGAGGGGATTGCAGCAAGAAGCAGTCTCAGACCTACTCCACTTCTCCCTGTGCTGCAAGACGAGCTGGGCTGCCCCCTCCTGCTGTGGCACCTCGCTGCCCTCGCCCTGAGCTCACCTGGGGCTGCAAACAGAAAGTGTCTTATCTCCCTGCGCGAGGCTCGAACCCCACAGGCATGACTAAGAAGTGGGTGTTAAGTCCCACGTGCATCTAGGAGTGTGAGAAGCCTTGACTGATGTCAGACAGGATGTTTCGGAGGGTTAGTCAGTCACAGATGTGTTTGCTCCCACCCATTCCTCATTACCAATGAGTCAGGCAATCAAGAAAAGAAATTAATAAACAGAAAGGAAAATGCTTTTATTTTCTGTGTCACTAACTCTGCTTAGGGAAGGTCTCTGTTGTGTTACCTACCAGCAAATTAAGTAGGTATTTTCCCACCCTGGATATAGCTTGGGGCTGAGTGGGGATCCCTCTGCACTGGTAGCATTTGTTTTGGTAAAACTGGGCTAGTCACTGCTCACTGCCACTCTCAGGTTAAATAAAAGGGTTGAGTTATTCCCCCATCACTTATAGGAGGGGCAGGAGGCTTTACCCGAGCCTGTGGATGAGAGTGTCCCCCACTCCTGGCTGTTTTCTGTGCCCCTCCTCGAGGGTTTAGCCTGTGGGTGTTCTTGAAAGGTTTCCAGGACTCCAGAGGCTTGGCTGAAGCCGTTGTGCTCTATCTCCTCCCAGCTTCAGAAACAGTCCCTTTAGAGCCAACAGTGACAAGAGGCGGACAGAAATTGCTGCAATGAAGTCTGGAGAAGCAGGCACCTTGAGTGGGGTGCAGGGGGCTGGACACCCTGTGCTGCTTCTGGCCTTGCTGGGGCTCCTGGGCATGCCTGTGGCTCACAGTGAGTATGGGGGCATGGGATGGACCAGTGAGGCCTGCCCAGAACCCAGTTTGCTGCTCAGGTGCTGAAGGGAGGTGATGCTACCACCCCCAAGCCTAGGGACCTGTTGCTTGATGTTCTCACAGATGCAGCCCTGGATTTGCCCAGAGGGGTGGCCTGGGTGAGCCCAGTCGCATCCCTGGGATGCTCACTGGGGCTGGGGAAATGGGGTCCTCACCTGAAGAGGTCTTCTGCCACAGGTGACTGCGGGCCCCCGCCTCACATGACCCACTCCAGACCGTCTGGCGACGAGCACAGCAGCAGCTTCCCCGTCGGATCCAGAGTGACGTACACGTGCATCGAAGGCGCCATCAAAATCCCCGGGAGGTCGGACACGATGAAGTGCCTGCTCGGCGGGCGCTGGTCAAAGCTGCCCGAGCCCTGCGGCCGTAAATACCTCCTTTCTCTGCAGCACGGCTCCCTCGCCTGCCGCTCGCTTGGCTGAAAGGTTCTGCCCCTTATAGCAGCTGCTCTGCAATGGCACCAGCCCTCCCAGCAAGGTACAAACTCGCTTTCCTTTGCTGATGTTCGTCAGAGCTGCTGCTGGGTGGTGCAGGATCCGTGCCTGTCATCGAGGGGCTGGAGCTCGGGATGCTCGTGGCCCACAGCACATGCACGTGAGCTTTTATTGCCCCCTAACAGCTTTGCCTGTGCAGCCAACGCATCTTCGGCCGTGCTTTGCAAAAGATGCATTTGGCAGAGTAGCAGCCTGGGGAGAAAGCAGAAGTAACCTGCGAGGAGCTTTCCTGAAGTGCTGCAGTGGGAGCATTTCTGGGGTTCCGAGATTATTTTGCACATTTCCTGGGGGGCAGCTCTTTCAGGCCCGCTCTCCTTCACTGCCAGGGAGCTGTGCTGCCCCAACAAGGCTGAGTTTTGCTGCCCTGTCCAAGGTGGATGAGAGGATTAATTTCTTTCCCGTTGGGACCAACGTGACCTACGTCTGTCGCCCCGGCTACGAGAACACCTCGGAAAGTTTCCCCACCAGCACCTGCCTTGAAAACCTGATGTGGTCAGAAGCTGCTGAGCTGTGCAGGAGTGAGTATCTCTGCTCTTCTCTGCTGCTGAAAAGCAGCCGTGGAGCTCAGAGCAGGTCGGGCAGCTGCTCCCAACCCGTGTGCTGATGTGCAGCTGGGTCACAGAAACAGAATCATGGAACCTTTTTGGCTGGAAAAGACCTTTAAGATCATCGAGTCTATTTATTAACCCAGCACTGCCAGGGCACTACTAAACCATTATCATCCCGACAGTTACATGCCTAATACAAAATTTAATGGATATTCCTTGACATTCATATCTAAAACTGAACAACAGGAGTATCAATAATGCTTTTATTATTATTTTATTTTTGTTTTCTTTATTTTTCCCTGCTGGCATGAACAGATCTGGTTTGCTTTTCACGTTAGGAAATAGGTTTGCATCTGGACACGGCATAGGCACGGGGCAAACACCAATTTACTGCTCTAGCAGTGAACTTCCAAGTGAAGACAAAGCGTGTTTCATTCTGAAATCTACCTATTATTAAGGCTGATGATGTGGCAGCAACACACTTGTCACGGTCGAGTACCATGCTGCCAGTCTATCGAGATGGAAACATCTCAGCAAATATTCTCCCCTACCCCCCTGCAGGGTGCTGGTCTCCGTGAGCGCGGAGCCCTTACGGGGATCTGCTCCTTCACCTGCAGCTGCCTCTGGCTCCTGCCAGCTCACGAAGGAAAACATTTGGGTACAATCCTCGAAGTCTGTCTCTTTATTTAGCCTTTTTTCTCTCTCCACCCCTAACTCTGGCCTTGGTCTCTGGCAGGGAGGTCCTGCGGTGAGCCGGGAGCGCTGCCCGGGGGCAGGCTGCTCGTTCTTACAGACCTGCGCTTCGGTGCCAGGGTGGACGTGTCCTGCGAGGATGGGTGAGTCGTGGGGTGCTGGCTCCAGCTCCCCTACACCGGGGCTGGTGCTGGAATACAAACTCCAGTGCAGTGAACTCACAGACATGGGTTGGGCTGCTCTTTCACAATACATGAGGAAGAACTTCTTTACTCAAGAGTTGTAGAGCATCAGAAGAAACTCTCCAGAGAGGTTGTGGAGTCTTCTTCTTTGGAGACTTTCAAGACGTGTCTGGATGCATTTCTGTGTGATTTGCTCTAGTTTTGGTCCTGCTCTGGCAGGGGGGTTGGACTCAATGGTCTTCGGAGGTCCCTCCCAACCCCTAACACTCTGTGATTCTGTGAATACATCGCGCTGATGGTGCTGCACTGAGGGCAGAGCATGGGGCTGCTTTTCCTGCTTGAATTACAGCTGTGGGCTGGGAAGGAATAAGATACAGCTGAAGAGAAAGGATTGGGGTCTGAATTTCTGGCTGCCTTTTCCTTCAAGTGTCATCCGAAGGAATTTAAATCTCCCAGACTATTTATCCAAACAGGGCTGGTTCTACTGTCAGCTTATAACTATAGACTGCAAAACAGATGAGTTAAAATATGTCAGCTTAGTTTATTTGAGATCTATTGGATAAAAAGGGGTTGTGTTTGAATTTTAAGAATTCAGTGATGTTCAGCTAGAAAACTGCCCTGAAGCACACTTTCCATCACGCCGGGAGCTGACTCACACTTGCTGCTTGCTGATGGAAATCAGGACACACATGCACTAGACTGACCTCCAAAATTAAGCTCTCGCAACTCCAGCTAGTACTGCTCCCTCCCCAGCAGCAGCAGCCGCAGCTCGCTGGCATCATCTGGCTTGTTCTGCCAGTCTTTGCAGCTGCTTCATGTATAACAGAGGGCTCTTTTCTCCAGATATTCCCTTCGGATGGACTTTGGGGAAATGACAGCGTGTCCCACCCTTCTGGGGTTCAGATGATCTTTGGAAACACACAGCAGGGTGGAGGGACAATGTTCTCCACCTAAGCAAGATCAGATACTATCAATCCTGTCCAAATGATGGGGTTTTTTTTGAACAGGAGGATGTAATTCAGAGACTGGGGAAGGTGTTGGTGCTGTCAGGATAAGACGTGTCAGCTTCCAGCTGGCCACTTTAATGCACTGTTGATCCCTATTGCCCCTCGCTGGTCCCCATGGCCATGGATGCATTTGAGTATTTGCAGAGACCAGCCAAGAAGGTAACGCCAGCAGCCTGCTGGCAGTTGCTTTTCTGGCAAAACTTTAGGAAAACAGCTACACCCTTGTCCTTGTCCTGCCAGGAAGCAGACAGGGAGAAATAATCCCTGATTCAGCAAACCCAAGCCCGATGCACCCCGGTGGGAATCCAGAGCTAACCACAGCACTGCCTGGCACTCCTGCGTGCTCTGGGAGCCACCCACGACCGCTTCTCCCATCCTCGAGCCAGAGGATGAGCTTTGCAGGGAGCAAGAGGAGAGAGTCACCCAAAATAGATTAACAAGAATGCCGGCAGAGCGCCGGGTGAAGGAGCTCTCCTGTTAACCAGACTGTATCTGCACATCTGCTTGCTTTACCACTGCCTTTTCTACACTCCTGATCATATTGGTACTAAGGGAAAAATTTACCATTTCCAGAGCATTCCACAAATCCTTCTTTTCTTGTATTTTCACTCAGATACAAATTAGATGGGAACAATTTCATCTGGTGTCAGCTTAAAGGAAACGATGTTGAATGGAGTAAACTTCCAACTTGTGAATGTAAGATTAAGCCAACCTTAATTTTTGACTTCGCTCCAACTGATCCTGCATCCTAATGTCTTGTCTAAACCTGTCCTCCTGCACTGTTTTTGTTGGTATTATGTGGCAGATCTGTCACCCACACTGCAGCTGGGAAATACTCATTTTGCTGCTGACACTATTTCAGCAGACTGTTGGGGTTTTTTCCCCACCTATCAACGTATTTTCTCGTGACCCAAGGTAGCAGTGCAGGGGATGAGATGAGGTTTTGAGGAATCACAAGGCAGAGAAAGACAAGTAGCCTGTTTATTTTTGTGACCCTTGGAGGAAAAATGCAAAAGCAGCGAGTTCAGAATGAAAAGAGGAATGATCCAGACAGAAGGCAGCACTAGTTACCCATAAAGTTTAGTCTCTTCAAGAAGCATTTCAGAATCATTTTGCATTTTCATTATCACAGACGTTTTTAGCCATAGTCACCTTATCAACCTTCCTTCCCGCAGTAATTACCTGCTCTCCACCTCCTCCAATTAGCAATGGAAAGCATGATGGCAAAGAGGTAGAAAAATATGTGTATAACTCAACCGTGACCTACAGCTGCCTCTCTGGCTTCCAGCTCGTTGGCAACACAAGCATCCGCTGCACGAGCACGGACAAAACAAGCGGAGCCTGGAGCGGAGCTGCGCCTGAATGCCGAGGTGGGTTCACCTGAGTTCAGTATCTATTGCAAGTTCAGTGTTTAGTACCGACCACCTTAATGTACCGGGGTTGCTCAGTACCCCCTGTGCCTGGTGGAAGTCACATTGTGATTTTAAAGAGGAAAAATGCAGCGCTGCTGAAGTGAGGAAGGAAGGAAGGGTCTGAGCCAGGCAGGGGCAGCGTTCCTAGCCACGTGTGTTCTTTATGCCCTAGAGAAAAGCACGCCTGTCAAACCTGGAGCAAAGGAAAAGCAAAGGAGTGCCCCTCTCCAAAGTGAGTTGAAATGATTCTATGTTGTCCTGCGTTTCCCAGCTTGATTTGCAATTTTATTGCATTTCTGTGACAAGGGCACTCGATGAATTTCTTTCACACAGTGATTTTTATTCGTTCAGGTTCCCGTGGCAATGATGTCCAGCCACTGAAGAAGGCTTCCATGTGGGAAAGGAAGCTCAGCCTCTATAAAAAGTCACTCCAAAACACCATCTCCTTCTCCAGTTCTTCTTCTTTCTCCAGGAAACCAGGTCAGTCTTGGAGGCTCATCTGGAATTCAGGGGAATTCATCACTGGGATTCCCTGGTTACTCCCAGTCCTGTACTTGGAGCTTTCATTTTTTTTTCCCAGGTTTCCCTTCAGTGCCCAGGAGCTGTGCTACCCCAGCGCTCAGATTTGTTGTACCTCTGTACAAACCCCGAAACTACTCTCCTGGGACCAGCCAAGGATCCATGTGCCTTCCAAAGTACATGGGAATCTCTGGCATCCTCCCCCAAGCCGGCTGCTTTGGAAACATAAAGCAGTCTAAAGTTGCATCATTTTGTGGAAGTGAGTGATTTTTATTTTTTTTGGTGACTCTTTTTGTCATGTTCTTATTTTCTTAAAGTTTTCTCTCTGTAATTTGTATTTTTTGCTGGCTGGGTATCTGGTTCAAAGCTCAGGTTTGGCTGCACTGACCTCATCCTCTTAAAAAAATCCTTGCATTGTATGAAATGTGCTATCATTTGTCCATTGTTTTTTTCCCTCGAGTTATTAGAGATTCTATTTAACCCACTGAAAAGCAAGAGAGAACTTTATAGCAGGAATGCCGGGGCTTCTGTCCCTGTTCTGGCAGCGAGAGGCAATGAACTGACCCTGTGTTCCCCCCCAGAGAGGTCGTGGGCAGCCAGGAGAAGCCAGACGTGGCAGAAGTGCTGCTACAGCCGATTCCCCATCCGCTGCAAGGGATTATTTCACACGTAGCGAGGGTGAGTGTCAGCTGGGCTGGAAACAGTGCCTGGATGGGAACCATCAGCCTGTAATTGTAAATAATAAACATGGCAAGTGCATGGAAAGACTTAAGCTTTGAAGCAGTTCATTTGTGAGGGGTCTGCCCTCCTCCAGCATAATTCCACCGTGGAAGAAACCCTGGGAGGAGGGATTTGCACTTTCCTTGCATGGTTGCAAAGACAACAGGCAGGTGGTGCTTTTGCTGCCAGCTCAGTGCAGATGGAGACACGCAGCTACATGGGATCTAGCAAGAGATGATCTTCTCTAACAAAAATAGTTCTGCAAGCGTTAAGCACAAACCCTTCGCCGCGTTCTGCTCCTGAAGTGGCCCATGCTGTGGCTGGACTTGTTAGGACTCTTACACTTTGCTTTAAAACAAAGGATAAGGTAGATCAGGTCTGTCCCATGTACGTGTACAAGCTGTGGTTTTAAAAATTGTGATGTGTTTTAATGTTCTAAGAAATTGAAAATTAATTCTCATAGTTCCTTCTCCCATCTGAGTCCTTTTCTCTTTCAGCTTTTTCCTCCTGCCATCCCAAATCCCGTTGCCATTCCCTGCTGACCTGACCAGCCTCTCTTCAGGCTGAGGGTAGGAAGCTGCATTTTCTCAGAAAACCCCTGAGGCCTCCTGCAGAACTTCTGCCAGAGCTCGGTTACATCACAACCCATTCCACTCGGTGTTTCCACAGCCACGCATTTCCTTGCGTACTACCAACACCAACCTGCTGTCGAGACAACCACTGTAAATACAGCCTCGTGGGTGTATCAGACCCACATCTCTGCTGGGCTGAGCTGCTCCCTTCACTCACCAGGAATTTCTGGCCTCAGCGTGGTCCAGTTGCGGATACTCCCCGTGGCAGCTGCCAGCGGGGCTGTGCCGAAAGCAAAATGCTGACTTCCCCCTCTTGCAAAGTTACGAGCTCGTTTCTTTTAGGCACTCATACTTTACAGGCGAGTTGAACTTTGTATCTTCAGTACTTTAAGCACTTTATCTTTGTATGATGTAAGTCCTTTGCGGTTTGTATTTCTGTTCAGATATGAAGGTAAGAGCCAGGGGTGCAAGAGGGAAACTGGCAGCGGCGGGTTTATGCTGTTGGCTGGTTACTGTCTTTGTCCTTTACTAATTACCTTATATTTAGGTGCCTTTCTGAGATTTTATTTACATTTAGTAATAAATGATAACTGTTTATAAAGGACAGCCTGGGGATTCAGCTGTCTGCTGGTCCCTTGTCGTGTTTCATGCTCTTTTCGGGGAGCTATTGGCTTTTGGTGATTATCTGGATAGTGGTCAGAATTGCTGTTCAATCAGTTCTTCATCAGCGTCTTATTTGTTTTCTAAATGGCCTCCTGTGCCAGTTTAACTTGGATTTTAAACAAAAACCAAAATAAAACCACAACCAAAACAAAAAGGAAAGAGAGAATTGATGCAGTACTGTTTGGGTGGGAGTGTTTCTACCAAGCAGCCTGAGAAAGCAAGCTGGAGCGCTGCGTGCCCATCTCAACCCTCTCCAGCCATCCCAGTGCCCAGCTCTGCAGCCTTTCTGCAGCTGGTCCCCCCAGGCAGACCCAGGGTGAGTCCCAGGCCGGCTGTGGGAGCTGTGGGTGACATCCCAGGCTGCTGCCCAGCACTGGGATAGGAGGAATGAGCAGGGAGGGTTTCTATGGAGAGCCAAGAGCAACTCCAGTAGCTTGCACCTGTTTTTGCTGGAAACCTGATGTTGTTCCAGTCGGAGGCTGGCAGTGGAGCCATGTGGATCAGCGTGGGGCGGGCTCCCCTCTGTCTGTGCTTTCCCTTCTGCTGCTATCATCTGCTTGGCCTGATGTCTGCAGCATGGGGCAGGGATGTCAGAGCAAGATAAAGCCAGTGGCCTTCAGCAGTGCCAGCTGAGCAGGTGCAGACCTGCTATCGCAGGGCTCAGCTGCTGGCGCAGCTCCTGCCCAGGAGGTTTCAGTGCTCAGTTGGCTGCTGGGGCAATGCAGGGTGAAAGCTGCACTGGACCTGTTGGAGTGGGTCCAGAGGAGGCCACGAGAATGATCCGAGGGCTGGAACCCCTCTGGTGGGAGGCCAGGCTGAGAGAGATGGGGCTGTTCAGCCCAGAGAAGAGAAGGGTCTGGGAAGATCTTCTTGTGGCCTTTCAGTATCTGAAGGGGGCCTGCAAGAAAGCTGGGGAGGGACTTTTTACAAGAGGACTGATAGGACAAGGGGTGATGGTTCCAAACTGGCAGAGGGTAGATTTAGATTAGAAATTAGGAGGACATTCTTCTCTCTGAGGGTGGTGAGACGTTAGAGCAGGTTGCCCAGGGAAGTTGTGGATGCTCCATCACTGGATGTGTTCAAGATGAGGTTGGATGGGACTTTGAGCAGCCTGGTCTAGTGGGAGGTGTCTCTGCCCGTGGCAGGGGGGTTGCATCTAGAAGGTCTTTAAGGTCCATTCCACCCCAAACCAGTCTATGATTCTATGAAACAGGACAGTAAATGTGGGTGGCAGAGAGGCAGAGGGACAGGCAGGGCTGAGCTGGGTAGTCTCAGCAGGTTCAGATGGCTCCTGTGTGGCCTCGGGTAGGAAGGCAGCCAGCCCAGTTTGAGGGGTTAACCTCAACACTGTTAGCAAGGGGATTTCACAGAGCCAAAGCCACAGCAGTTGGTTCTGCTGTAAGCAGGAACCGAGCCACTCCCTGAGGAGACTCAACATTTGGAGAAGTTTTTGCCAAATACCTTTCAACATCTCACTAGCCCATGCTGAGGTCACTGCTGTGAGCGATTACAAGAGAATTCCCCAGAATTTAAAGCAATTCTTTTTATTTATTTTTCCTATTAGCAACTTCCTTTTGCATTTCGCAGCCACCCTCCCAATTCAGACCTCGGGTGGCCAGTGACCTGTGAAAAATACGTGTCTGAGCCATCCCCATGTAATTTCTGTAAATATGCTGAAGGAATTCGTTATCCAGACTCCTCCCTTAATAAAAAACCTCTTGGCCTCATTGCAAATGCTTTAGTTACATGTGCTTGGGTTGGAAAGGGAAATAAAGTGAGGGAGGAAAAGGATCTGCTGAGTTGCTGCATAGCAATGTCCGTGTTTCCCGGATAAGGTCGGCAGAGAGAGGCAGGAAGGTGCCAGCCGCGGTGGGGTGACACATGTCCCTTACTGGAAGTGCCGCTCGACAGAGTGGGGCAGGACAGCAAACACCAGCCCCAACCTTTCCTCTCTGGGGGACAAACGAGACCTTCTCTCCCGCTCCCGCTTTGCAGGGTGCACAGCAGGAGCTGGCGAGACCCAGACGCTGCCCTTTCTGGGGTTGTTTTCTTCTCTTTTGGGACTTGGTAGCTTCGGGCAGCCGGTGCCGTCCCGGGGGGGTGCGGGAAGCGC
>JANHFX010010052.1:0-40390 GCA_027560015.1 Chloroceryle amazona | reverse complement strand
TCTTCTTCCACCCCTTCTTCTTCCTCTTCTTCTTCCACCCCTTCTTCTTCCTCTTCTTCTTCCACCCCTTCTTCTTCATTTTCCCACTCCTCTTCTTCCTTGTTTGCATTTTCTTCCCCCTCCTCCCGTTCTGTTTCTGCTCCTTCCTCTTCTTCCTCCTCATCTTCTCTCTCCCCTTCCACTTTATCCCCACCCTCTTCTCCTCCTTCCACTCCATCCTCCCTCACCTCCTTAGTCCTCCTATTTGCATCTTCTTCTTCCTCTTCTCTGGATAACTCTTCTTCTTCCCTCCCTGCCAGTGACTCTTCCAAGTCCTCCTCTTCATCCTCTTTGTCTTTTTCATTCCCGCTTTCTTTGTTTTCTTCTTCATTTTCCTTTTCATCTTCTCCTTCCTCTTCTGCATTTACCTCTTTTTCTTCCCTCCCCTCGCTATCTTCATCTCCTCCCCCACTCTCACCTCTTCCCTCACCTTTAACACACTCCTCCTTTTCTTTTTCAATGTCTTTCTCTTTTCCATCGTCCTCCTCTATATCCTCCTTTTCTCTTTCACTCAGCATTTCTTCCTCCTCCTCCTCCATCAACCTGCCTTCCTCATCTCCTTGCTCTTTGACATCTTCCTGATTAATCTCTTCAGTCTCTTCTGCATGCTTATTCTCACTGTCTCTTTCAGCCCGTGATTCCTCTCCTTCATTTTCTTCCTGGTTATCATTTTCCTCTTCATCTTCGTCTCTTTCTGCTGTAACTTCATCTCTGTCTTTTTTAACCTCATTCTCTTCTTCTTCCTCCCCAAGATCACCTTGACTGTCAACTGTTTCATCTAGTTTTTCTTTTTCACTTTCACTCTTTTCACTGTCTTCACTCTCCTGCTCTTGATTAGATTCCTCCTCATTCTTAGTTTCTAACTGCCTGTCTTCATCAGATTTAGCTTCAGAGTTTGTTTCTTCCTCTTGCAGGTTTTCTATATCAGTCTCTTCTACATACTCCTTTGCACTGTTTGTAGCTTGCATCTCCTCAATCTCACTGTCTTCTTTTTCTAAGTCCAAGTCTTCCAATTTTTCTACTGTTTTCATTGCCTTCTGGACCTCTCTGCCATTACAGTACTCCTCTTCCTTTTCCCTACTCCTAAGTATGCATTTTGCAAAATCATGACTACTTTCCTCAGATGAAGATGATGACATAGTTACAGCTATTTGTTTCAAAACTTGATCATTTTTTTGAAACTGTCTCTGCCTTTTACCTTCTCCTTCTCCGATGCATACTCTTTCACATTTATCAGATTTTTCAACAACATCCATTATTTTGTTTTGACTTCCTATTACTTCTTGACTTTCTCTCTTTTCAAAGGGATTGTATTTATGTACAATTAATGAATCAGTTTGGGGCTGATCCCTGGATGCAGAAGGAAGTACCTCTATTTTAAGGGATTGCTTAGATTTAACAGCTTTTGACTTTTTACTGGAAGGATTTGTGTTTTCAGTCAGAATTTGTTTTTCAGTGGGAAGGTCATAAGTTACATCCTCTCTGACAAATTCAGCATTTTCTGCAAATTCTTCTTCCCTTTTCACTAAGCTACATTTATCACTAGTAATTTGCTGAGCATCACTTTTTTTTTGTACATGCTCAGATTTACCTTTTGTTGTATTTTTTTTGGCCACAGGCTTCCCTACGAATTTACTACTTTTTTCTAATTCTTGTCCTGGTGACTCTGAAAGTGAAGACTGCTTTTGTAAACAGACAGAGTCTAATTTTGAGCCCTGCTTCAAGAAATCAGGATCCTTGTTTTTCAGCCCACCCTTACCATCTCTTTTCAGTTTCACATTTTTTTTGTTCTTCTATTCCACATGAGAAGCAGAAAATTAAAAAGAAAGAAGGAAAATATTAAGGACAAATGACAGCAAAAGAAAAAGGCTATAAAAACATCCAAACAAGAAAAGAAATTAATTTGTGAGGGGACTAAAAGATAGCATAAAAGGTAGAATATTTCACATGAAATCAGTTTACAAGTGCACATATTAATGTAACATTCTATTGATGGCAAATGTACTACTACACCTTTTTCACTATCCAAGCACTCAAAGTGAAAGCAGTAAGAACTGTGCAGCCAGTAAGCGTCATGTCCCATAAACTACAGCACATGCAATGCGTGAGGCTATGCCAACAGAAGGAAAGAACTACAGTTCTCTTACACCTTCCTCCACCTCTCCCTTTGGGAAATCTTCTGATGTGCTCACTGCTATGTTCATTTTCTAATACGTTTAAAAATTTGTTGTCTTCCTGCTTTAAATTTTAGACTTACTTAACAAATTACATATAATAAGTTTTAAAATATAAAATAAACTTATACTAAAATATACCCAAATGCTAAAATACTGGGATCACTTTAGGAATGAAAAAGAAAGATAATACGGAAGTATTTTAATTTCATAGTTAAAACCAGTATTACTGCTCCTTTAAATATTCTCCATGGTGATTATCTGCAAATGAAATTTTTATTTACTTTGTGTCTCAAAAGTAAGTTAAGACATTTTAATATCAACAAACCAGTAGAAATGTTTAATATCAGTTTAACTTACAGGGTGGATATGATAGGCTCTTGATCCTTGAACTGCTGAACTATTATATACTCTCATCTCAAACTATGCTGGACAGGACAAGCTCTATCTGCCTGCACAAATTCTCTCTGACTTTAGTCAGTTTCTTAGAATTTTACCTCATGGATAGTCAGAAAATTAGCAAGAGGTCTAAAAAATTTGCTTAGCTTTTTTAAAACTCAAAGCATAACAATAAAAAACTAGGATAACACAAGAATTCTAGATGTTTAAACATCAGTATAAGTACACATATATACAAATAGTTACAGTACCTTTTGCTTTTGGAGTGGTGATAATTTTAAGGACTGGTCACTGGGATTCAATTTCATTGCATGTGTCTGTAAAAAAAGAGATCTCTATTAAAAAATTAAATATAATAAGGAAAAGAGCATCAGAGGCCAGTTCTACTAAACAGAACTCTTACATGAACATTTTAATATTACTGCAGATTTTTATGATCGCACCTGTTTCATTCCCTCACTTACTGCTTATAGAGTGGTAAGAAGCTTAGATGTCAACATCTAAACTGTAGAGACTGAGAGCTACATGCCCTCTCTTACAATCCACAAGCACATTTTAGATGCACCTTCCACTCACTGTGAAGATGTGGCTACAAATGTAACACCTTATTGCCTTATCACAAAATTCAAGTTAACATCCAGTTTGATACCATATCTTTGAAAGAAGACAGTCAAAGAAACATTACATAGCAGAAATATTCACTGGAATCTAATGCCTTTATCTCTTCCACATAAAGCACAAAAAAACCCACAGCAAACCAAAAAACAACCATAAACCAACCAACCAACAGTCAAGGCAATGTAGAATACTACTAGGTCAGCAAGTATGGTGAAATTTAGGTAACCCCTTCCTATATACTCCAAATGACAAGATAATATTCTCTGCTGCTGTTCATTAACTACCTGTGGTTTAACCACCATATGCTTTTTCAGCACAGAGAGCACAGACAGTCCTGGTTTCTGAATCCCAAGAATTTGCGTCATTGATGTGATATTAACAGTTTTACTCCTATTGTCATGCTTGTCAGCAAGATGTTTGTTGCCACAGTTTATAAAAACCAAAACACCTATGTTGTAACAGATTATTTTAATTCAGATTCAAGAAGAGCAATCATTCTTTGCATTTTGACAAATTTTCCTGATTTTTTCAAATGCACTGTTTTAAAATTGATTCACAATAAGTACAAAAACAAAAAGGAGAAGGAAGTCTAGCACATGAATTGTGCAATATGTTACAAAGCCTCAGTAAATTAATGAAGGCCACATTGTTTCTTTTAAATGGAAAGTTTTATAACTGTTAAATAAATGGTATGCACAGATAACAGATTGTTAAATTGCTAAATACTGCTAAGTACAAACAAGTAATAATTCCTGTAAAATGTGCAATCCTTCCAGTATAAATAACAACATATTTTGAGCTGAGTCCACACTGAGTTGCTCATTTGTTTCCATTCCACTGAAGTTCAAAAAAAAAAAACAAAAAACAAAACCCACAAAACCCACACTCTTTCCAGCTCACTGCATTAAGGCCAGGACCTGCCCTCCCTATCAAAAGAGAAGAATGTTTTTGAAAGATGTACAAGTAATAAGGTGAACATACTTCTTAAATAAAAGAATTATGCTTGGGGATCACCAAATAATCAAAATGTCTGCACTTTGGTCTTCCCTTTAATATGATCCACATGTACTAAAAAAGCTCTTCTCAGGACAGGAAAAGACAGCTCTGCTTCATTTCCTGCAATTCTGTCTCTTAGAAATCATCAGAAGAGGGAGATCAGAGATAGAAATCACCATAGGATATCCAGCAACTTTCTCCTTTCTTTCTGATACCCAGAGCTAAAAGGTGGGAAGGGGCTGCACTACTTGGACTGCTTCAATCTTGTATTACAACATTACATGGAAAATGAAAACAAATGTTAGCATTGGATAATGATGCTATGACATGCATTCTCATTTAATAGCATGTCAGTACTTTTGGGGCCACATATGACATTCAAGGCTAGCCAGGAGTTCTGTACTAGAACTTGAAAAATTATTTAGCTGCTTTGTTTTTCCCTGCATAAAAACGATTGAATCATGGATTCATTAGTAGAAGATATTACCATATTTAGGATGTCAGTTGTATCTCCAAGATTTCTGTGATTATTTTCATTATCTGAATATTCTTCTGCAGAGCCTTCACCAGGCTTATCTTTCTGATGATTCTTTTCTTCAAGAGGAAAATAAGGGGAAGTAAGCAAATACCACAGGAATAAGCAATATATAGCAAACAGAACATTCCACTCTTGTAAAATAGGTATTATCTCTATTTTACTGACATAAGACTGAAGTCCTGAGATTCCTCACTCCCCCAAAACTAAGACACAACAGAAACAATTCCACTTTTTTTTTTGTCAGTAGCAACTTTACAGGTAGCTCAGAAATCTGGCCTCAGTGTACTCTAGGTCTCTGACCATTTTTGCAGGTTTTCAAAACATAAATGGGAAAAAGTTTCTTTTGGATAATTTATTAAATAATAGAGTACCAGTTAGACTGAATTAGCAGCAGTCGTACTATCTACATTGCACATTATCTGTGCAATGGATGGAGAGACGATGAGTTTAAATCTAGTGCAGCATCACAAAAATGTACCTTTATTATTTTCAGGTTCACCTGAAGTTCATCAGGTCTATGACCAGTTTCATATGGCACAAAACCTGATGTTTAGGCCTCAGAAGACTATAAAGGCAATTGAAACTTCACATTGCTTTCCTGGAAGCAGAAATGCTAATGGGTATGCCAGCAGCTTTACAAATAATCATCTTAATTCTAACTGAACTAATTGCTTACAAATTGGTTTTGATTGTCCAATAAATCTGAGCTAACTTTTATGCAGTGCATTCTGCACTCTTCAGCATTGCTCTTCCCAGGAAATCACGCATGCCCAGGAACACAGATAAGTCCAGAACTGCTCTAGAGAATCTGTGCAAGTCCAGCACTGTATCAGTATCATTGTTATCTGGGCTTTTGCATTAGCTGGATTATTGTGAATCCTTATTATCTTAGATAACAGAGACTGAAGAGTGCTTCTGCATTTCCAAGTGAAGAAGATCCTGTAAGAATCAGTACACCTCTTTTCTTACACAAGATCTCTTATAGGCCATTCTGTGTCTTTAAGATTGTTCCTAATATTTTTTTCTCTTTTTATTTTTTGTGAAAATGGAGAAAGTGGTTAACAATCTAGTATTTTTGTGAAGTCCTATTTCTACAGGCTTGAGGAAACAAAGGTACAATTTAGAAATTCTTTTTCTTTCACTCAACCCTCCTTGAATCCTTTAAGCAAGTTTTCCAAACGTGGAAAGCATGAGGCAACTTCTTGTATATATTTATCAGTTTTCATGTCTATATGCTGCCAGACCCTCTTGAGGAAGACTGAACTTAAACCTTCCATATTCAAACCAAGCATTTGTTTGTGAATGATGAGAACCAAACTACATAATTATCACAAAACAGCAGCAAGATGTGAGGACACCACCTTTTTCATGGTCTCTATCCTTCATGGGTTCAGCTTTAGGAAGACTTGTTGCAGAAAAACAGAGTGGGCTGGTGTTGCTCGTCACAGGCAGCGAAGATTTTAAGAAGCTTTCTCTTAGTGGAGGCAGAGTTTGTGCCATTCGAATAAACTGTTCTGGGGACTTTTCCTTTAGAAGATTAAAAAAATATATTAAGAGTAGAAGAACAAAATCTAAGGAACCTCTCATACTTAACAGCAGTGTTTGATTTTAGCTGATAATACAGTGTTGTAACTTTTGTATACAAAGCATAAAAAAAAATTTCTTTAATATTTTAATAGTTTTTATTTATAGTCCTAAAAAGTGGCGGGGCACATAGTGGGATATTTTAGGTCGCTTCTACCCAATAATCTTAAGTGGTCTTAAATACAGATTAAGGAGAAAAAGAACATTGTTTTTTATTTAAAATGAGAATACTAGTCTCTCAAGTAACACTGAGGTATTTAATCCACAACGTCAATATATTTTTTAGAAAATAAATGTGGTTTTGTGGTCAAGATAGTTTTCAGACAGATAAGAGAAATGATCCGACTCACTGCACTGTTCAAGGAAATCACATGGAATGTGTAGGGGAGATAAAGGAGAAGAAATTACTATTTTCAGTAGCTACAGGAACTTAAGGACCATTTTAAGCTGATGGTAAAACTTTCTCCTTTGATATTTTATAAGCTATAAAATTTTTTAATAAATTCAAGAACTGAAGAGGGAACAACAAAAAGAGTCAAGTTCCTGTTCTTTTTTAAAAATATTTCTAAGATGTTTTAAAAAATGCAAAGGAACAAGCTCTACATTTTAGAATTAAAAAACAAACAAACAAACAAACAAAAACCCAACAAAACCAACCAACCAACCAAAAGACCACCAAAAAAAAGAAAAAGAAAAAAACCAAACAGAAACAAAACCACAATCAATTTGACTCTTCTTCACAGAAAGATACAAGTAAAAACTGACCAATACCTATATCTTATCAGGGTAGATATTCATTCTTCTTTTTATACATTAAAATGAAACACCTTTTTTAAGGTGATATATTTATCCGCTGGGTATATGCTGTGATTATAGCTTTAACAGTGATTTTGTTTCCTAAAAGAAGCCTGGCAACTCTAAACAGCTCTGAAGTTACCCTCTCTCGACGTCGCATTCGTGCTGATGTTAGCTGTAAGGTGTTTGTTAGTAGTGAGTCACCACTCATTTTTGAGATAGCAGCTGTCAAATGGCTCTCATGCAAATCTTCTAAGAGTAGTTCTTCTGATCCTTTAGGTCTTGGAGCAGCAAAAACTAGCATGTGACAACCACCACAAGCAACCTACAGCACCAAAAAAAGTCTGCTTATTTCATTTCCAAGTAACAATATAAGGATCCCATTTTCTTACAATCATGTCTAGGGGCTTAGATTATAAGAAAAACCTGGTAAAGGTAAGAGATATTAAACTGCTTCAAATT
The DNA here is from genome assembly GCA_027560015.1 of Chloroceryle amazona. Lineage (NCBI taxonomy): Eukaryota > Metazoa > Chordata > Aves > Coraciiformes > Cerylidae > Chloroceryle > Chloroceryle amazona. Next base: position 32,785 of record JANHFX010010052.1, on the reverse strand, counting down.
TATCTCCTAAATGATTTTAGCAAGATAAAAGTACTTAATTGTATTTATTGCTGATGAGTGACCTATGCTCACTTCTTCTTACCTAAATGTAATATATTTGTATTGAACAGAACACAACATAGGTCTATCAAATTATCGATATAGAAGGAAGTAAAGATATTTCCAATGATTTTCAAGGGATCTGAGATAATTATTTTAAAGCATGTGAAATCTGGGCAATACTGCTAGCCTCAGTGATATAAACCTAGACATTTTATCACAAGATATGCAAATGGTAAAGCAAGTCCTGCACCCTCTAACAGACAATGTATCATTACATACTGATCAGAGGTTTCACTTTTTAAAAAGTTTAAAACCATTACCACTTCTGATAAAATTTCCTTAACCCCAAGCTGAACCCAAGAAATAGATGAAAACAATAGCCTTAAAAGAAAATAGTATTTTTGCCTTCTCAAGCCATTTGGATTCAAAATATCCGACTGTACAAATAACCATTAAAATTAAAAAGGATGGCATTCTGATGTTTTCAGAACAGATATTAGCTTCCCCCTACTGCCAACAATCTAAGAGCAACATATATTTAATTTTATAGGTACACAGACCAAAACACTATAGCACAACACTACTGAGCAAAACCCTAAAAGTCAGTCAATATATGTACTCTAAGTCATTTTGCCCTAAATGAACAGTGTGGTAAGTAAATAGAATTTCTTTTTTTCTCTCCATTTGTATTGTCTACTATATGTTACAGAAAGAAATAATTCTATAATGAGGTTTCAACTCTCATTAATAACAGATTTCATAAAAACACAAGTATTTTGTGTCTGAGAAGCATGAAGAAACATTTTACCAAAAGGACTGTGAACCTCAAGAAATTATAACACAGAGTAGGATCAAACTGATTTGTAAAATTTTCTTCTCCAAGGCCTAACTTGCCATGTCGTCCATCTCCAAAAGTAAACATGAGGCCATTCTCTGTATGTGGGAAAAAAAACATGTTATTAATTACAAAGATTCAATACAAAACCAGGACAAAACCACTGCAAATAAAGTAACAGGCCATGCAAGTAAGGAATATATCCCTTGCAAAAGCAAAACTTGAACAATTATTTTTAGATTTTCAACAGATGGATATGATCAAAAAATATTTATATTTTCAAGCAAAGTACAGCCTGAGATGAGAGTTGGTCTAGACAATTTGTAAAAAAAACCCCAAACCTCCAATAACAAAATAATAAGCTTGAAATTGTACAGGAAAACAAAGGCTTCTAAACAGGAATACTTGTTAGCAGGCCATGATTATGAGGTTGTAATTCCCCAGGAGATAACAGGTACAGATCTACTCATGGCACAGATATGAATCAGAAGTTCCTAATATTGAATCTGGCATTCTCACTAGATCACTTTACCTTTAGAAATAGTAAGTTTGCATGTGTCTTCTTCTGCTGATCATTTTATAAAGAAAGCTTTTATAGTGTAATAGAGAGGTGCTCGAAGTGCATTCAGAATTTGTCACTTACATACCTGCTATTACAGCAGTATGATTTTCCCCACATGTAATATTACATATTTTATGCCTCCTCAAGTGTTTCACAGACTTCGGTACTGAAGTTTCAAAGATAAAAGTACCATGTCCCAGCTGCCCATATTGTCCAAGTCCAAACGTATATACATCTGTCTCTGAAAATGTACAGGCAAAGTTACCAACAAATTGCTGAAATACATATATTATAACCTATTATAACCTGCTTTCTCTTACCCAAGTGGAAGTCAAATGACATCAACATCAAAAAAGCTATGATTTATCAATTATAAAATATACCAACTAATCAATTATATTTATCAAATAACAGCAAAATATGAAAAAAAGTCAAAGCAAACCAGAAAACAAAGCACTAAAATATATCCAGAAAAGAATTTTGAATGGTTCAATATGCAATATATTTTCTAACATAACTGCAAAATACTACACTGATACAAAATATCAGCTAACAAAAAATTCATGGGAGACCACAATGTTTACACATATGCCCATTTTCAAGTATAATAGTCTCATCTTAATTTCTAGTTACCTTCATGTACACTGTATGTTCCTATATATAATAGACTAGATCTCTTTAAACCAATACTAATTTGTGTGTAAGAAGAGATTGCAACAGTAACAGAATAGGTTTCAACATTCTGCATTAAATACAGAGAACGCTATTAATTGTCTTATCTTGTGACAGAATAATTATCTTTCCACATTTATATTTTGACCATTTAATGGACTGTGTGTGCCAGGAAAAAGAACACGAGCTTCTCCAAAGCAATAAAGATTCCTGGTGTGTCTATCCCTGGCACTCCATCCCAATAGGAGAAGACTGGGAAGCTTGGAAATCTTGATGAGGTTATATCGAGAAAAGGGAAATTCAAATTCCCCTTTCCATTGAAAGGGAAATTCAAAGATTGTGGGTTTTTTGGGGAAAAAGAAAAGTTTACCTAGAATTATATTACCTGACCCTTTTCCTCCTGCATGTGGGCAACAAAGGAAAAGCTAGAAAAGCACTACTTACAGAACTTGCAAAATTGTTAAGAAAAGCTGGGAAAGATTGGGAAAGACAAAAAATGTACTATGGCAAGCAAAAGGAACTGCAACTTGGAAGCAATATATCATTACATCTTTGTTATAAACATGGAGCACCTGCACAGATGTCGTCGGCTGAAAAATCTCACCACCTTCAAAAGCAAGAGAGGAATGGGTGTAGTTTATACCACAAGTAGTTTATACTGTGCAACCAAATTCTCAGAGAAGCCACAAACTGACGAAATATTAAAAACAAATTATGTTACCATTCCATCAAACTAATCCTTTACTACTGTCAGGGAAATAGAAAAGAGAAAATAGACTACATTCCATGTAACTACCATAGTACAACTAATAACTTGATTGAACTTCCTGATTTCAAAGGAACCGTGACGAAATACTGTTAGCACTACACACATAAATATTCTTGCTAGGAAAGGGTTTGCCTTTTCTGCCCCTTTAAAACTGTTTCATATTAAGATGTCATGAATAGATGGCGTTAAAAACCCCCAATAGTGTCAAACATTTTCAGATTATAGATGAAAAATAGTGAGCCAAGCTGTTTTTTTCACATGTAATAGTAAAGCTCCCTCTGCTGGAAATTTCAGCACAAGAAAACTACACCTTCAAGTAAAACAGGAAGTAAGAAATTTTCTGTAACTTTTAGACTTTCTGCATAAGAATCAAGAAACTACACTGAAATACAGGAGCTTCCTCTAAGTGAACCAAAGTCTCATCTTCATTTTAGTAAATGACTTTCTTTCTCAGGATGGTTGATTCCATAAATTCTGTTTAGAAGGATGGCATTTGTCTTAACATTTCTTTGGTAACTGGCAGTCATTTCCAAATTATATGGCTTTATATGATTAACATAGTTATTTTGAATAAAGGTGGAGTTTCTTCACATTATCTTTAATCCCAGCTTGAAACATGCAATGCAACTTTAAAAGTACAAGAAACTATTTTTTTTCCTCTGTTTCTACTGACAAAGAGGATAACATGGTCAATCCAAAACCTTACAATGCCTTTATAAGAGGAAAGATTTCTTCTACTGAAGAAATATAGATGAGAGACACCTAAGCTTTGCTCCTCCTAAATTTCCTTATTAGTCGATTATCAAGGCACATGAACACAAAAACCTTGCACCTTTCTTAAATGACTGGCTTTTCTGGTGCAGAACTGAGGCCAAACCTCAGTAATAATCTCATTTAGCACAAATGAGGTATTTCCTTCAATCTGTCTTTATAAATACACAGAAAGAAACATTTTCTCATGGACTGTGATAAAGTGACAGAGGTGAATTTCATCATTCTGAACTTGAATCTCTAAATAAATTTGCCTACAGGATGAATCCACTGTGACTTGGGATATAGCTCCACTGTCACTTTCTTCTTACTGTCCTCAGACAGTATAAGGGTTCCTGTATGACCAACTCTAGGTGAACCTGCCTTGGCAGAGGTGTTGGACTAGATGATCTCCGGAGGTTCCTTCCAAGCCCTTCCATTCTGCGATTCTCTGAAGGGTTGAGGAAAGACATATGGCCACAGCAGCATGAGGGAAGCAGCACTGCCTCCAGTGTGTTGTGAAGCACAAGAAAAGCTCAGCTGTATTAACAGCACCCAGAAGAAAGAGAACACAAGTCCTGTCTTGGCCTCACAGAAGGAACTGCTGCCTCCACAGCACCAGCCCATGAGAAGGGCCCTTGAAGGATGAAAAGGTTTCAGAGCTTGCACAGAATCCAATGGCTTCACAGTTCTAAGTGACCTTCAGCACTTGAGTGCTGGGACTGTTTCTCCTTTACTTCCTACATTTCATGTTTTGGAAATACAGGACATTTCCCTATAGCTGTGTATCTTCCACCTTTGTAGGCATTTTCTGGAGTACATAACAGTTTGTTAATCTCCATGGTTGTTGTCACTATAAAGAAAACAGTCACGGGCAAAAAATACAGCTTTTAGATCTTTTTTTTTTTTAACAGATGCTATTTGCTGAAAGAACTGAGATCCAAGAGTGTTTTTAAGATTCATGCATTCCTTGCTATGTATTTAAGGCTACAAAGTTAAAAATGCACAGAAGAAAAACAGAAATGGACAAGTATGCTTACATCTCTCCACATGGGTTCCTTTACCTTTATTATTTTTATTGTATTATTTTAGTACTATTACTACTACTACTATTACCATTATAATAGTGGGCTATTCACTCTCACAACGGCTTTATTTTTAAATAGCTTATACTGAAAAATGTTACTATAAAAATCAGCTGTCAACATAATACTCAAGTTTTACAGAGGTAGTAATTGGATTTGGGGATTTAACATGTATAAATAGTATACATATTTAAGAATGGTTTGAAAAATCTAGATAATCCTATGTGAACAGTCAGTTCTGGCATGAAAAGGTAGAGCTTTTTCATCCTTTTCATCCTCTTTCGAAAGGGTATCTTGACATTCTTTTCTTTTTCTAAGACCTCGAGACAGAAGATGAAAAATCCAGCATTTTACAAACTAAGGCACTAATGTGCCATATTATGTCAAACGATCTGTTCTCGAAGGACTGTTCAGTTTCCTTTGTAGAGATATCTTTGCTTTCACTCCTTTCAGAGAATAAAAGGAGGTAATATATAATTTTATAGACAGGATTACTCCCAGAGGAGCTGTCATCATGTGAAAAAAAACCTGGGAGATAGTAAAGGCAATCCAAATCATCTGTTTCTTCTTCTCCAATTTCTATATTCACAAGTTACTATTACTCAGTCTTTTAAAAAGCTTTATTGAAAAAGTACACAAACTGTGATTGTTCTCTCTCATGTTTTTGAAAGTGATACCAACAGCTTCCATTTTCAATAGGAAGCCTTTGCAAGCATTGAGGGTAGTGCATGCATTTTTTTTTTCAGTATCTGAGAGAAGTCATCTGGGATGAGGCCACGATCTTCTTGAACTGGCTGAAAAGACTTTCATGAAATGAATAGGTTTGTGCTGCTACAGTGAGAGAAAGCTTTTGCATGATAGAATTTTTAACTGCAATTAGGTCTGTTCTCTAGAACTGGAAATATTAAAGGCAGAAGTAACAATAAGACTTGTAAAGAAGATGGTTTCTAATACCATATTCAACATTTCCAGAACCCTTTTTTCTTTAAACTTTTTTTTTCCCAAAATCATTGCTCTCAACAGTTTATTTTTTTTCTTCTCTAGGAAAAAAAAAAAAAAAAAAGAGTTTCCCACTTTGGAGTTTCAGAGCAAAAACATTAAATATTTTAATATATACTTTCTATCATTCACTCTGATACTTGGTGGAGGGATTCCAAACAGTAGCTTGATTTAATAACCCAGATAACAGTGGTTCTTAACATACAAAATTGGCAACAGAATAGATAAGACAGTCATAAAAAAAAGAAGAAATTAAATGAAGTGCTTTGGAATAGATGAGAGTCAGGAAGAAACTTGCCTTGTACTCAATAAGATAACTGGATTATGTTTTCTTCTAATTTGATAAACCCTAAGTAAAACTGATGACAAGAAATAAGCCAAGATGTCCAACCATTCTCCATATGACATTCTCTCCCATCCTATTTCTATGTTTAATGTGATAGATGAAACAAGGCAGTATACAATAGTCAGACATTCACTTCTTAAGACTTAAATGACACACCCTGAAAAACTGGAAAGACCCTGAAAAGATAAAAACTGCATCAGTACATATTGTGTTACTAAAGCCACACAACTCTCTTTTTTTACAGAATACATACAATTCAGAATTTCTTCAAAATTGTACTACTTTCTTAATTTCAGAACATGACCTTTAAAGGTGTACAAATGTTTCTGCTCCTCTTTAAAGATATATGCCTTGTCAGAATTCCCAATTTGTGGTCATGCCACTTCATCTCAAGATGCAATCTACACTTCAATGTGATTTCAAGTTAAGTTTATAGTGCAACCTTTATAATGCATGTATGCTATACTCACTTTTTAAATATTTACAGTGTCCAAATCTGTCTATTTTCCCAATTTTTTCCCCAAATTTTGAGTCAGAAAAATTTCTGTATGCCCACACTCCTGACAAAGTATCTTCACCTTGAGACGGTATTTTCATTATCCTCTACAATTTTTAAGTGTCTTAGGCAGAAGTTCCCAGCTGTAGCCTATTTAAGAATAGCTGAATCACATTAAAAAAAAGCATCTACCTGACCTTGCACTCTTAGCATGTGGACTGTTCATTTTCAGGAAAATATATTTTGTTGGAGGATATTGTTCTTCACTTCTCTTGACTCAACTGGATCTTCTGGCACTCAGTGCTTTGATCACCAACTGCCAGATAAGCCAGCACTGAATTTCTTATTTACTTTCTAATGCATGATCTGTGTCCATAGACAAGTAAATCTTACACGCTAAGACACTGACTTACTATGGTGTTTCCTTCACTGTATTTGTTTTTTGGCATTACATTTTGCCTCTTTCTTCTAGCTCTTGTAGAGACTTCACTCTAATGATGATGCCATCCAGGTCTACATCTTCCTATCAAATCTTTATAACAGTTGTTATAGTGAAATTTTATCACCTGAAATACTGTTAAAACAAAATATCTATTGTTTGGTTTCAGATTTATTGTTAAAAAATGAATCAATAATTATAATCAAATTCTTTCTGCAGAACTTCACTTTATAATCCATAAAAATAATGTTATATGTTTTTTCTGGCCCAAAATTTATGATAATTTTTCTCCTAATAATGATAATCTGATTTTGTGTAAAGAAATTCATTTTATGACACAGAATACTGCCAGGGTAAGAGTGTATGTTGGTGGAAGAAGAGACACAAAGGCGTTGAAATGTAGACAAATATTTGCAGTATTTCCTGGAATGGCTACTGTTATTTCCTCTTCATAGTTTTCTCAAAGGAGTTTTAACCTACCCAGAATCTTGCAATTTGAGTCATCATTACACATAACTTTTCCCAGCACACCACTTCCACCTTTACTCTCCCAGTGGCTTGCAGTACAATACCACATCATATTACAATTTCCCTTACTTAGATTTTCAACCTCTATTGTTGGTTACATAACCTTGAAGGCATGCCACCAGATTGACAAGAGATGACTATTTAGCATTTTCAAAACACAGATTTAAGGACTGCTATCTATACATCCTATTTGTTTCTATAGCTTTTGCATTTTGGTAAGAGATGAATTACAGGCAGATTATACAGCTGGGGAATTCATTACAGGCCTAAACTGATACTTTTAAAATCATCTGTGGGCAACGATAATCTTCCTTTCCTGTTGCTGTACTACTACTATAGTTCAGGATAGAATTTAGGGAAAAAAATAGCTAATAATGCTTTGCATATATCTCTGAAAAGCTAATTGGTATGCAGCTATTTTGTAAGACAGTAATATACACTATTTTCCAAGTACTATAGATGCAACCCTGTTGGTTTTGTTGATTTTTATAACTTGTACAATATTTTGAATATCTACATCTGTACTAATTTTATATGTATGCTAAAAATTCTGTTCAAAGTCACAGGCAAATTCTGTATCAAAACAAGAAATATTTAATCCACCTAGGCATCCAGTAGCTTGTGCATCTCCCCCACTGTGAACAGAATGCTACTTGAAAAGTGACTTTCTAAATACTTTCCTAAATATTCAAGTTCATTTAAATTAATTACAGAATAGAAGTTTTCCTCTAAAACTTCCCCCTCATGCCAATAATACTTTCAAGCTCCTTAGAGGAAAGAAATATCAGTCATCCATGTTACAGGAGGAGGTGCTGGCTTGTTACAATTCCAATAAGAAAGGCACTCAATAATCTTATATCCCTTCAGATACCAGGAATCCTGAGCTGTGTGGAACTGAACATGCAGATCCCAGCCCTGGAAGGTTACTCCATTTTGGTCATTTGAGCACTTGTGGGATTTTCTTATATGCAAAACATTTCTATTCAACATTTATACTGTCAAATTAAAAGGTCATTCCCATGGGAACCTTCTGCTGAAGCTTTGAAGGCAGGGACACACAAGTGGAATACCCAGTGGTACCAAGTGGGAGCTGCCTGCAAGCTCCTCTGTTACAATTAGTTGGTGAAGTTTATCCTGTAGCCGAGGGATATTGTTCAAGGAAAGACTGGATGTGGTACTTAGTGATATGGTCTAGCTGATGTGACGGTGTTGGGTCATAGGCTGGACTTGGTGATACTGGAGGTCTATCCCAGCCTCAGAAATTCTGTGATTCTGTGATACGTGCATCACAGGCCTGAACATGAAGCTTTATGTGCAGCACAGCACAGGCCTGCGCTTAGGTTAACTGTTAGGTGGATTCCTACCTCCTCGATCTACTATGGTGCTTCAGTTAGGATCACTACATCATCTTACATTTCAGTGGGGTAAAACTTATTTCAAGAAAATTGAGTTTACCAATTAAGTTATAGGGCTGAAAAGAAAAAAAAAGAGCCAGTTAAATTGCATACCTGTCAGCACCACCGTGTGTTCTCCACCGCAAGCAACCTTATTAACCTTTTCCATAATTCCCAGTACAGGCTGTGGTACTCTATTGTTTTTCAGCTGTTCAGGCAATAAACCCAATTTCCCATTCTCAGGTTCTCCGAAAGTATAGAGCTCACCATCTCCTATGAAAATACAGAAAGGAGCAGGATTTTCAGCATGCACTCAGAAGGACGGGTTGTCAAGACTGCTGCAGACACAAATTAGTAACACAGAAAAGTGTATAAACATTACGGGACTGTTGAACATATTTATATAATATCCAAACAGCTGTGAATAGCAGTCTGCTTTGATAGAACAAGAAAGGGCTAAATTTTAGCCCTCTCCAAAAGGGAACCACAATATTTAGCCTGCAAGGAATCTAGCCAAGAGTAAAACAAAATCATATACATTCTACTTCTGTGAGGTTGCAATTCCCTCTGTAATCAGTATTTACAGTCAACTGAAGTTGCTTGTAAGAATCTCAAAACAGATTGTTTTGCATGGAATTCTGATGGAAAATCCACACTTTCTTCTTGTAACATATACAGAAAAAGAAGAAAAAAAGTAGACTAAATGACTGTATGCAGTCTGTAGAGCAAGAAAAGAACTACATATCCAGCAACAGGAATACAGCAGTGGTTCCATAGGAATAACTCCACCAGAATTAAGTTCAAAAAAATACAGTCAGGACTTACAGATCTCTTCCTGTACTTCTTTCTGATCTGCTACATAATCATACAAGAAGACCCTTCTCATTCACAGCAGATTTTTTAAAAATCCAGCTCAAACACTGTTGAATCCCAAATTTGCTTTACTTTCAAGTTTCCTTCATTTTTTCCAATCACCACCTTTGCTTTTTCACTGCCATGTAGGTCTGAATTACCATTCAAGAAAGCATTCTATATATCTTTCTACCATAGTTAAAAACAGAACATGTAAAATGTACTTTCCATTGCTATACTTATAATTTCTCTACATCTTTTACATTTATCTAAATATTTTTTTTTTTACAATTTATCTACATTTCTGATTTTCTGTTCTACGTGGCACCGAAATTATTCTAATAGGTCAGAGTGAGGTCGAAATGTGAATTTGAAATTACATAACAAAACCATCATCATATAATACTATAACATAAGAAAAAGTTTGGGTTTTAATTCCAACTGGATATAACAAAGCACAAGGATAAACAAAATGCTCACATGGAGCTAATCCAAAATAAAGAAATACTTAAACTCAGGTAGGAGCTGCCTGCTAAAGGAAATTCAAAGACACAGCTACACTTACATAATCAACACAGTAACAAATGCCAGACATATACTCCATTATTAAAGTTCAGTCATCACAAGCACTCATCTACAGTATTTTTGGAAACATGCAAATTTGTACTTCGGTACAAAATGTACCTCTACTTTCAGAAGGATACATTTAGTCTTTCCAGAGGGACACACATAGTGTTCACAAATTTCCTTTTGCAGCATTTAGAGGCATTACTATTGCATGATGCGCAAGTATCTGAGAAATTCTTACTCGAAAGCTATGAATTCCTTACCAACACGAAAGTTGGGATGACCTAAGAAATGCTGGTCTTTCCCCACAGACAATGAAAGATCAAAGGCAGATGAGATCAAAGCCTTATTTAGGTGTTCAGAACTGACCATTAGACTTTTCTATTCTTTTCTATTCTTTTCCCTCTTTCCATTGAATATAGGCAGAGTGTCTTTAGGAATATTCCCTCATTTGCATAGCTGATTTTTCCTTGCACTTTGTCAACCACAACTTAAAATTTGGGAATTTAAGGACAATAAAATGACGAAAGAAATAAGCTTACACAGAAACAGGAGACATGGAAGATAAAAGTAAACCTATGAATAAAATTGTGAAGTAAAAAAAATGAAGCTGCATATGCATTCTAAAAAAGCAAATGAGATTAGTCAAATTATTAACACCGAGTTAATTAAAATTGAAAGATATAATTAAAAATGAACTGAAGTTTATTAAAACTTGGACATAACAAGCAAAGACAGGAAAGGAATTTTATCTTTATGAGTTTGTAATTCTGATTATAAGTGAAAACTGCTCTCAGTAAGAAATGTGCCCTTTTTAATGAACCTTCATGAGCTTTACTCTGGCAATACAGAATCACAGAATTTCTGAGCTGGAATAGACCTCTCCAAGGTCATCACGCCCAGCCTATGACCCAACACCATGACATCAGCTAGACCATGTGACTAAGTGCCACATCCAATCTTTCCTTAAACACCTCCAAGGATGGCAACTCCACCACCTCCCTGGGCAGTCCATTCCAGTGTCTAATCACCCTTTCTTTGAGGAAGTGCTTCCTAAAATCCAACCTAAACCTCCCCTGGTGCAGCTTCAGGCCATGCCTTCTCGTCCTGTCACTGGTTGCCTGGGAGAAGAACCTGAACCCCACCTGACTACAACTTGTTTTCAGGTAGCTGTAGAGAGTGATAAGGTCCCCCCTGAGCCTCCTCTTTTCCAAGCTGAACCACCTCAGCTCCCTCAGCCTCTTCTTGAAGTGAGTGGCCCAGAACTACACACAGTACGTGAGGTGAGGTCTCACCAGTGCCGAGTACAGGGACAGAATTACATCCCTAGACCTGCTGGCCACACTATACCTGAAACAAGCCAAGATGCCATTGGCCTCCCATGCCACCCATTGCTGACTCACGCTGAGCCATGAGTTAACCAGCACTCCCAGGTCCCTCTCTGACAGGCCAATCTCCAGTCACTCATCCCCCAGTCTGTAGCCCTGCAGGGGTTATTGTGGCCAAAGTGTAGGACCCTGCACTTGGCCTTGTTGAACCTCATATTATTTGCCTCAGGCCACCGACTCAGCCTGTCCAGGTCCCTCTGCAGCATCTCCCGACCCTCCAGCAGATTGACGCTTGCCCCCAACTTAGTGTCACCTGCAAATTTTCTAATGGTACACTAAATCCCCTCATCCACGTCATCAATAAAGATGTTGAATAGAACTGGGCCCTGTACTGATCCCTGGGTGACACCACTGGTCACTGGGCACCAACTGTCAGGTTTCCTGTAGGGTATCTCAGGGCTCGGGGTATTAAGAGTGGCCACTCATAATCTATTCACAGTTACATTCTCTTCAGCATGACAATCAACCAGGACAGCAGATGTATTTCCCAACTATCATCATCAGAGTTGTAACTCCATCCTCCCAGCTGTCCTTACTTTTCTTCTGACATCTTTCCTGCACAAACTACCCCAATAATATTATAACACTTCATTTACCTGCATGCAGCTGTGCAGAAACACCTCAGTTGTATTCTTCTACACTTGTTTTCTAAGAGGTGTTTTACAGTCATTTCAATCTCTGTGTTTTTTAAGAAAGAGCAAACGATCTGATCAGCAGAAAAGTATATTTAATTTGTTTTTCTAACGTATGGACTGTGTTTAGGCTTCTCTGTTCAGTTTGCTTTTCTGTTTTAATTCGGATCTTTATTCTTATACCTAAATGCAGAAATACCCTGAACAAGCTGATACTTTGTTCTTCTTTGTAGCAGCAATTTTTTATTCTAAAGCAGCAACAACAAAAAAAATCAACTGCAATGTGAGCTTTTCTGTAATCAAAACATTAAATTGACAAAAAGAGATTTTATTAGGGGTACTAAGTATAAAGAAACAAAAAGAACGTTGTATTTTTTTGAAGGTAAATATTGTTTTAATACTCTTGGATCTGTCATATATTTCTAGAACCAAACTGATAATCCCCTAAAAGCACTTGGGAGTTAACTACTTACGCAGTTGTCTTTGAAGAGACCATCACTTCTTTTTAAGCACTACTGCACTGCAAATATTAATCCAATCACAATCTAATTAATGGGATTAAAGATTCAAATGGCCGAGCTTCCATTGACTACCCAAACTAATCAAGTTTATTACATTTTTTTCAACTTAATAATCCAGCTAACAAAGATAAACCCATTTATTAAAGCAATTTTTTAATACATTACACATCCCTTTAAGGCAAACAGTAGTCTGAAAACTATGAAGAACAGCTATCAAGCATAAAAAAATCCAGTCAAAACCAGATCAATTTTGTGTGCATCTGCATTTTAAGGACATTCTGTTCACAATGGAACCTGGATATATAATTTCTCCTCTCATATGAGTCACATTTTTATGTATTGAACTTTCCGTAGTGTGGTACATTTTCTTTATCACTAAACTGTAGGTCACAGAAGCACATCAAGAAATGGAGAACATGGCAAGCAAATGGAAAATACTGCAGATGAAAGAAGATACAAGAGCTGGCTGGTGGCAAGTGAGGGCAGTAGACAAAACAATTGGATCACTCTATGATCCCTTGAATAAATTAAGGGGGAAAAAGAATATTTATTCAAGACCAAATTTCATCCACTTTGAATGTTGAAATTCTGAGCATGGAAGTGTTTGGAACCAAAAAAGCTCTCCGTGAAAAGACATCATCTCAGTGAGACTCTATCTTGGCCTTGCTTACAGAAGCAGATCAGGCAGGGAAAACACCAGAAAAGATCTAATATATTCAATTCCTTGCTGGCTCCATAACTCTAATTCTGCTGTAGACACCAGAGTAGCGGTTAGATACCAGCAGGCTTTTCCTGCTGTCCACCTCTGCCAGTGGACAAATGAGCTAGAAATGCTTGCCACGCTCTCTGAAATATTGTCCCCTCTTGAGTGAGGGTGGTTAAAGACTAGTCAAGTAAAGATCTGGATATGGACTCAAAATCACTGCTACACTCTTTCAGCTTCTTCTTTCTCTGTTGCTTTGTTTGAGACATCCCTCCAACATGGGGACCTAATGTCCCAAGTCTGCAAAAGGAAAGGAAACAGATACTGGGAAAAAGTCCTAAAGGGGGCTGGAAATGATAAACTAGAAAAACCTTTTCAGTGGAACTCTTTGAAGAATGCAAAGTGAGAAGAAAAGGAAGTAAACAATTATCTTTCAAACATGAAGTGAGTAACCAGACCAACTTCCTAATTTGCATATGGAAATAAGCTAGTCATTGCCTATGCTTGTGCCCAGTCTAAATTTCAGAAGAGGGTTTTTTTAATTAAAAATAACTCAGGATATATTCTGTTCTCCCCTTCTATAACTAACTTTGGCATCAGTGGGGGCAAACACGTACATAGTAGAATACAGGTGATTAACACAGTAGTTTCCTCTGCAAAGAAGGCATTCTACAAAGCAAAGTAAGAAAGATGATATATCATCTTTTTGGAATTACTAGTTAAGAGAAAGTTCAGGGGTGGGTGGAGGGTTGTAGAACTGAAGTACAAATTCAGATGACTGAATGCTGTACATTTTCTATAAAACATGCTTTTATCTACTAAATGTTTGCTTCAGGATTCCACTCTACTTTTCAATGACATTACACTTCGCTTTATAGTAGTTAACATCTTAAGGCAAATGCCTAATACAAAATCTTTTTAAAACCAGTTGTTTCAAAGAAATAACAAAGTTAGTAAAAAAAAAAAAAAAAAAAGAGGAAGAAAAAAAATCTGGAATCCACATTTCACCACTTTTTTTCACAACAGTCTCTTATTAATGAAAATCCTGCCCTGGAGAGGGCACTCTGTGACCACACTATGTATTCCAGTATCCTCATTAACCACCTTTTAGTTTTAACCCAGATAGGCCTCTGATCCTAACAGTTTGCTTAGCCAGTATAAAGCCTATGTCAAATGTAAATATATTAAGAAAGGGAACCATATGGTGCCATGCTCATCAGTTCAACCTGACAACATGTATCCATTATGCAACTACATTTTATTCTTGAAGATAATTTATTATTTGATGCTTTTTTTAATGTACAAGTCATGTTTAAAAAGTCAAAATGTAGTAATTCTATAGTATTTTAATAATTGACATGTTACTGGCATTGAAAGCTTTCTATTGACAGTGTTTCTCCCATTTTTTTTCAGAGTAACAGCAATAACAACATAAAGTTCCTCTGGTCAAGTTTACTGATGTTAAAGGAATTAATACAGATTATACACTCACTTGAACAGTTCAAATTTCATTTCTGGAAATATAGAACCACTTTCTTTTCCAGATATTTCCTGCAAAAGTACATATTAAAAATAACAGTAATCACTCTAAATTCTTGTCAACAAGACAAAACCACACAACAAAAATACATTGAAAAGTCCTCGTGCTAGGCAAACTTTTGAACATTCTTCAAGGCATAATTCAACAAATAAATGGTAATTCGTGGGGGAGGAAACCCCTATTCCTGTAATATGAATACTCCAAATACTCCCTAATTATCTAGCTTGCTGTGTTCCACCACCCCTCAGAGGCAGAACACTGAGGAGGTGAAACACAGTTCTGAGCCAGTCTAGCAAGTCCTACAGGCATTTTCCATACGTGAAAAAAAAATTCTTATACTATTCAAAGAACTACCTTTTGTTAAGCAAAATCTTTTAACAGCATAGTGCCTTGACTTCCTTCCTGATTAGGCTGTGAGAAAAAAGGTAACTATTTGTATTTAAACAGATTCAGCTTGCAGGACTTCCAAATTCAGAATTCAATGGCTAACTTCACGGCTAAAATAATGTACAACTATGGTACACTTGAAATGTGCAAGCTTTGTTTTCAAATATTGTCTGGATACCCACTGACACTATTGCAACACAAGATAAATTCAGTGAAAGTACCTGGATGTCCAACACTAAATTTCTGTAGTAAAATATTAGTCAAATAAAACTGTCAGCAATGGCCCAAAGGTAAATAATTAAAAAAATATTTTCCATCTCATCAAAAAAAGAGGCCATTTGTGTGCCAGTAGTTTCAGTGAGGCAAAAAGCCCAATTTGTGAAGGACTTGCAGACAGTAAAGCTGAAAATTAAAATGTTCCATCTTGCTCTCAGGCCTATTTGAACAGTAACAGGTCCAACAGCTCCCTGATTTCACAGGCGTAACCAGTTCATCTACGTATTAATATTTCAAGAGGCTCCATGCTTCATACCCGGCTGCCACCTTTATTCTCTTTTCTCATCCTCTTCCATTAAGAGTTTCCACTTCCTTCAAGCAGTTGGAACATACTGCTCTCTCCTTGCTCTTCAATGCTTGTCCTCAAACTTTCTTCTAATGAGAGCTTTTGTAACATCCCACTGCAGTCTGGGCCTCAGCTGCAGCTCTTGGCTCTAAGGCAGAAATATGCACCCTCTTACTATATTTTTGAAGTAAGGATCTTTTTTTTGTTTTGGTTTGGTTTTTTGGTTGGGTTTAGGGTTTTTTTTTCCATTTATTTTGAGTTCAAGAAGCTGTAGATTTCCTAACAGGTTGCTGAGCTCCTGATCAGTCAGAGTTATTAATTTACAGTAATAATGCATCCATAATAAAAGTTGCACACTATCAGCATAACACCTAATTAATATTTGTCCACCACAGGAGGTTCTCATTCTGTTAACAGCATGTTCTTGGACATCTGTATAGATATCATATGTGGAAAAGTAACATCTATCAGGTAACCTGAGAAAAGTATCTGATGGCATAGTTCCTGGGTACCCATTAAAAGCTTTACAATCAAAATTCATGATCCTTGGAAATCTTTAATTATGCTGAGGGGACTAAAATGTGAAGCACAATAATGTAAATCTATAGGGCTGGGAGGAATTCATGGCTGCTCATGTATAATACCATCAGTACTGACTGTTGGGGATAAAGGTTGCTGATGATATGAAACTGGAAGGGGTGGCTGACACACCAGAAGGTTGTGCTGCTATCCAACGAGATCTGGACAAGCTGGAGAGTTGGATGAAAGTGAACCTCATGAGGTTCAATAAGGACAAGTGTAAAGGCCTACACATGGGGAGGAATAACACCAGGCACCAGGTTAGGGTTTGCCCTGCTGGAAAGCAGGGCTATCAAGAAAGACCTTGGAGTCCTAGTGGATAGCAAATTCTCCATGGAACAGCAATGTGCACTTGCAGCCAGAAAGGCCAATGACATCCTGGGGTGCATTAAGAAAACTGTGTGCAGCAGGTGCAGGGAGGTCCTCCTCCCCCTCTACTCTGCCCTTGTGAGACCACACCTGGAATACTGTGTCCAGTTTTGGGCTCCCCAATTTAAGAGAGACAGGGATCTCCTGGAAACAGTCTAACAGAGAGCTACAAGGATGATTAAGGGACTTGAGCATCTCCTCTGTGAAGAAAGACTGAGGGAACTGGGGCTGTTTAGTCTTGAAAAGACTAAGAGCGGACCTTATTAATGTCTATAAATATCTGAAGGGTGGGTGTCAAATGGAAGGAGCCAATCTCTTTTCTGTAGTGCCCAGCAATAGGAAAAGGAACAATGGGTATAAACTTTAGCATAGAAGGTTCCACCTCAATATGAGGAGATACTTCTTTACTGTGAGGGTGATGGAGCACTGGAACAGGCTGCCCAGAGAGGCTGTGCAGTCTTCTTCTCCGGAGACTTTCAAAACCCATCTGGATATATTCCTGTGCAACATGCTCTAGGTGATACTGCTTTGGCTGGGGGGTTGGACTCAATCTCCAGAGGTCCCTTCCAACCCCTAACATTCTATGGTTCCATGATAAATCCACCCATCCTGACATTATTAAAAAATGAGTGGCATCATCATTTCAGAAACCAACAAAGAGCCAGGAAGAGAGAGGTGGAAAGCAACAGAGGGGTGAGATGGTTTGGAGATTGGACATTGGCTGACTGTAACTTATGTTTCTCCTCATACTGAATACTGCCTGTTGACAAAACTTAAAATTTCAGACATAGCATCAAACTTTGACAACAATCTGGCACTGATAGCATATGAGATTAATTTCTCCTCAGAACACTGTCTCTTCAATATTTACATTTCTAGAGAAGATGAGGATGATAATTTGACCATCACAAAAAACGAATCTCAAGAAAAACTGGATTATAGAAGCCATAGTATTAATCCACATTTGTTACAACCTTCACGAAAATCAAGTGTAGTAAGATAGTTATTCTTACTAATACACTTTTGCATAACAATGTGCAAATGCAGAAAATTAACTGCATTTTTTTCTCACAGCATTGTTAGTTCCACAGTAATTAACAATTATATAGTAGATTACATACCAGTAATTAGAAATAAATGAATTAGGACCACATTTTAGAGAACCTGCCTCTGGTAAAATCTCCCAATGGGATACAAAACTACCCATGACTTTCTGCACATGGCGGTTTTAACAACTATATCTAATTTCAAAAATAATGAATGTCTCATTATCTACCTTTAACAAGACAACAATCTGAGAACCATTGACTTGTCTCTACTAATAACTGTTCTCATTCTTTTACCTGTTATCAAGGCAGAGTGATAATATCCACAGGATACAGAGGAAACAGGTTTTCCAACATCCACTTGACAAGGGACACTGACACAGGCTTCATCAGCCAAGCCAATCTGACCTTCCGAATTGTCACCCCACACAAAGAGCTGCCCATCCTCTAAAATGAAGACAGAGACAGTTAAGAGATTTAAAACCAAAACAAGTAAGAAGTTAATCTACCCATTTAATAGCATTTCATAAAGTTTGTCTATGATACTACTGTCATGATGTCAGGGACATAAAATGGTATGTAGCACACTGCAACAAAACGCTCTGAACTATGAGAATTATCCCTTAAGCTTTTCAAAAGCGATCCAGACCAGGTCATCAACCGATGTTAGACCATAATATCAACAGGAAAAGTACTGCATGAAAACATTCCTTAAAAAGAGTAAGACTGAGCATGCAAGACAATTCACATGCCAGAGGTCAGTATGAAAACACTATGGTGATTTTATTCTTATTTCTAGTAGCAAGTCACCACTTTCTCATTCTTCCAAACTTATTCTCAGTTCTGACTTTGACACACATCCCACTTTTTCTTGCCTTATATTTCAGTTCTTTTCAGAGGTGATTATATTGCCCAGTCTTGTTTTGTTTTCTTTAAAC
Source organism: Chloroceryle amazona (assembly GCA_027560015.1). Taxonomy (NCBI): domain Eukaryota; kingdom Metazoa; phylum Chordata; class Aves; order Coraciiformes; family Cerylidae; genus Chloroceryle; species Chloroceryle amazona. The sequence goes on along the minus strand of JANHFX010010052.1, from coordinate 13,784 downwards.
TATCAAAATAGCTGTTCCACGTTTATCAAGACCAGCCTCTGTTAACACAAAGATCAGTGGCAGAAGTAAAAAAACAAAAAAAAGGGTAGGGACAAACAGGAAAAATCTTCAGATTATTCTAAAAGAGATGAGGCCTTCCACCTGCATATTACCTATTGGTGGGAAATAAGTTATGAACAAAAAAGTGGACCATCTACAGTGCTACTGAGATGCTGCTGGAAACTAAAATCATTCAAAGTTGACTTTGAATCTCCAGAGAATGTTAGCAACTGTCACAAAAAAAAAGTACAAATCAAATGAGCAGGCTAGCATCTCTCTCACACACTCTTATGCTCTCTGTCACATTCTGAAACAACTTATCCAAAACAAAATGTAACATGTACAGAAACAGCCTCTTTATAGCAAACTTGACAAATTACATTACAGGGTAATAAAGGACCACCCATCAAAAGGCTGAAAATATTACAACTGCGTAGACTTCGATGCGTTGCAACTGTATAACTTCACCACCAGAGAAATAGGTCATAGCTTAGACCTCTCTCAGAATTGGTAATGACACAGTTCTGCAGCCTGTACCAGTAAAGCAAAAGTTGCAGTAAGAAGTAGAATTAGAGAAACTTAGTTTTCCTAAGATTCATATTTTGTAGCTGGTGCCCTTGGAAAACACAGCCACATACGCAGGCAGAATGCTGGACTAAATGCTTTCCTGGAACACGAGCCTGGACACATATAAATAGATTTTATTAGCAGTTGCTCTTACCTGTTACCGCTGCTGAGGTGTACGATCCAGCTGCTAGCTGTTTGATCTTGTGCTGGTTGGTAAAAAAACTAATTAAATGAAATGTAGTCCTTTCCTCTGTGTCACCTAATCCCAACTGACCTTCACTGTTACCTCCAGCAGCATACACATTTCCTTTTTCTGCATACAGAAAAGCACATGTAATACACAGAATAAAGACATTCTCATCAGTGGTAAAAAGTCAGAGAAGCTGGAGCAAGTAATTTTCTATGGGAAAAACATTACAGAAAAGTTGGGGTCTTCTGCCCTGAAATATCCTCAAGCTGACACTAGCAGTTTCTGTTGTAGCTAGTGAGAAGGCCTTCCTGCACACGCTTGGATCAGAACTTTCTAAAGGCTTTACATGTACTGAGACTGACTGCATTTCCCACCATGCTGGAGACTGGTCTAAAATGTAAATACATGGCGTCCTGCAAGAGTTCTGAGAAAATTATTACTAGTAGCCCTGCTAGCCAGAAGCAGCTCCTTCCCCAAATAACACATATTTTAAGATAAAGCAGGAGGAAAATGGTGAATGATGTCACAGGCAGGAAAACTGAAGCCATTTCAGTATGTAAATTAAAGAGATGAATAACCTGATAGTTTTGAGTACTGTGAATGAAATACATTTTTGCCTGGGTCTTTATTAGAAATATTTTACTCATTTTACTATTTAAATCACTTTAAATTTCATTAACTAGGCCTTTGTTTTGTTTCAGAATCTTAAAACAGACATTAAAGCCAATGATTCGTATCTTCAACTTAAGCAAACTTTAAGATTTATATTTTAAATTTTACTATGTTTCACATCTGAAGTTCTCATCTATGATGAAAACAATACAGCCCATTAATAACACAAAGCAAGACACAAACGTGATAAGCAAGTGACATACAATTTAGAAATGGTTCTTGCTACATAAATGGCCACAAATTACCTAGCCAGTGTGCACACTAAAAGTGACTAATATTTACCCTGTGCAGTCTTGCATACTCAATTGTTATTAAAATGTTTTGTTTTATTCTAATAGTCTTATTTACATTGCTCAGGGCCTCCACATATATAAACCTCCTACTAATCAAACAATCCTCTTTATAACATTACTGCAAGCTAAAGGACTGCAACCACAAAGATGGCTATTCCGTTACATAAATTTTAGAAACATGACAAGAATTTGCATCAATTCTCTGTATACTGTCTCTCTAAAAATTTATTTTTTAGTTTAAATTTACAGTTTATTTATTTATAGCTTAATAAAGCAACCTGTCATTGAAATGGCAGACTATCCTCTAACCAAAATGTAACAAAATTTGAAGACTTGAAAACATTAAATTCTACTACATTTACTCAAATAAATAACTTCACACTATAAAGATGAATTACTTGTCAGAGGTAAATTTCAGTACAGATATATAAAAAATAGTAATACACCTTTACAGGAGTTAAATGAAATATTGATAATCATTAACCACACCTCAAATGGTAGCAAGAATTTTTTTTCATCTTTCTGTTGCTAGCAAACTCTTATATAAAACATTTATAAAATAATGTAGTGGTTCAGAATAAATCAAGCATTCAAAAAACTGCATATCAAAACCCCAAGTTTTAACAGTCCTATTTTCATTTATTTTTCCTTCCTCGACACTTCTGGGGTTCCTAATGTAATTTTGCAAGAAAGCAAAGGAAGAAATCTATCTTTAATATGTATATAATATAAGTTACATACCTGTGTAAACTAAAGTGTGGTTTCTTCCACAAACAGCAAGTTTTGTTTTTTCTGGTTTTAAAGCTATGAATTAAAGCCAAAGGAGGGGGGGAAATGTTACAAATAAGCTGATAGCTGGTTCAACAACAAAACGTTCTATGCTCTAGAGGGAGCTCTGATTTTTTTCGTATTTTACCAACAGAACAGTTACAAGATTTGTGGCCCATTTGAACCTAGCACGTGACTTACTAAACCAGGATTCCCCCAAGACAAGAAAACAGGTACAGACCTTTAAACACTTCCAGCTGACACTCGGATTAACTTGATGATCACTACATCATCCCAATGCCACATTCCCCAGAATTTACCATTTATGATCTATGCCTCAGAGAATATATCAAGTTGCAGGACAAAATGCATGCTTAAAGCTGTCTTTAGTTTCCATTAACCATAGTATTCTTAACTCCCTCTTATGCTTAAATCTTTTAAATCACACCATTCTTTTGTCTTACCATCCCTACCTTCCTTCATTATGTGAAGCTACCTTTTTTTGCCAGACTTTTGCTCTGCACTGTCCCCTTACTGATCACTAAACTGAGTTTCTAAGGACAGTCCTATCTGGACCAGTGCCTAAATTTTTGCATATACCACTCGGTCTCAATTTCAGCTCAATTACTACCCACCCATTGCATGTACTTCTCTGCAGTCTGGTCACTGTGAAAGATTGGGAATGTATGCATGAGGAGTGAAGAGTTATTCTGGTGGGAAAGAGAATATAGAGGTGTCTTTTCTCCCTTGACAAGTACATTCCATTCCAGAAACAGAAAAAAAAAATCTCACTGACTTTTCCATACTCTCTCCAATCATTAGATTGTTGGCAACAATTTATCTTCTCTCAAGCTACTTCCATGTATCCTATACAATTCCCTTAAAAAAGCATTATTTTTATATACTAGATCTTCAATTGCTTTTCCACTGCATTAATCTATGACAAAGCCAACTACCATCCCTTTCACAAACTCTTTTCCAGTCCTTCCAAATCAACTTTCATCAAGTCCATAACATTCAGATTAAAGTCCCTTTTATGTTTTACCAAGCCAACAGATAAATCTATCTACTGAAACATGAACTGCCTCTGGTCTATCATATAGACACAAACATAAATTGTCCAAATTCAGGTTCCTGCCAATCCTATCTGACACCTACCACTACCACCAGGCTGGAACCATAACATTTCCAAGCTTGGCTTCTTCCTACAATCTTAATTTGCTGCTTTATATCAAAAAACTCCCCCTCTAACTTCACAGATTATCTTAATTAGCTCTTCAGAAGCCTGGACTTCCTAACCTTCCTCCCACTTCGGCTCATCTATTCTATTACACAAGCAATACTATATTTATAATGTCGCTGGCAATTTTTCATAACCAATTTTCATTAGTCTCTAAGTCAAGCCCCAGAAGATATTATCTCAGAAAACATGCAACCACAAGCACTTGTCCCCAGGCAGAAACTAAAATGTGTGCTTTCAACCCCACTCTCAAAGCCAAGTGATGACTGAAGCTAGTGAGAAAAGTTCCAAGCCTTTGTCCTGCTGCCTACTGCCAAGAGAAGACATCCCCATTGTGATTGTTCTCAATGAATGCCAGGTCTGGTTCGAATTGCCATCACCTTCTCTTCATCTTTTATTCTCCAATTTGACAGTAAAACCAAAACTTGACACCAAAACCATTTAAGAACCAATCTGTCACATGAACCTGAGAGTAGCTGCACTCTCCCTCTGAAGTGAAATAGAGAGAGGAGCAGATAAAGGACAGTAGAATAAACTATATCAGCAAGAAAAGAGTTTGAACAAGCAGGATAATTTTGTTTTAATAACAAGCTAACAGATCAATCTGCTGGAAGAAAGGATGAGGATAAACATTTAATGGTAAAAAGAAATGTGTTAATGGGATAGATCTGATGATATACTTAAGGGGATGGGGAAAAGTACTGACAGTTTTATTCGACAAGATAAAACCAGCTAGGAAGGATCAAGATGTATCAGTGCAATGAAAACATATTGTACAACACATGAAAGAGTATGGGCACTTATTTTAATGATTCATACAAACATATTAACATCTATGCCCCCTCAGACACTTCTTACACTTGCTAAAAATGGAGCAGTACTTGTAGAAGTTCCCAGTAGATTTTTTTATTTATAAAGGTACTAAGACACAAGTGATACAAGGGTTACACAATGCTGTTGGAGCTCTGCTTAGATGAGACTACAAAGAACAAGAATCTGATCAATGTCTTTGCAGTCACAATGCAGATGTGGTTTGTCACAAAAGGTAAATATTACCTAAAATTAGAGTCCTCAAAAGAAGACAGGATTCTATGTATCTGAAGTAATCTTCACATGCAACTGATGGAAAGTCAATCAGAGATCCTTCTAACCTACCTCTATGAGCTTGTGCAGTAAGATACTACACATATAATGAATAAAGAGGGCAGAATCAGCAATTTTGGAACTGCATTTTATAAAGTACCTTTTCTCAAGGGTATCCTTTCAAACAGACAAAAAAAAAATAAACAAACCTTTAACACATGTTGGTTTGCTGACAGTGTTCTTTGATCCTAGTCCTAACTGGCCCCAGTTGTTACTGCCGAACATGTAGAGTTTACCATTCCCTGAAAAAAAATGCACAGTCAGAAATCCATACAAGTGTTTGTATATCTCATTCAAGACGAGATGGTCGTTCACACACTATGCTATTTATTACTTCCTTTTTAATGTAAGGTGTAAGATTAGGCAGTTCAATAGCTAAGTGTAAGCAATAATTAATGTCCTTGTGATTTTTCATCACAAAAGTAGTAATTACATTTAATTAAGAAATCCCTATCCAGAAAATGGAAAAAAAGCAGAACAAACATCTTCTCCTTTAATTTCAGCACGGATAAAGTGCTCTTCAGAAAATAAAATGTTGTACTCCTAGACAGACCCTGCAGTTCAGAAACCACAGTTTCTGTAGGCCTACTTATAAAATAACAGCACATTTAACTGAGCGCCTACATTTTTTCTCCCAAAGACAGAAATGAATAATGCAGCTATATAATTAATACAAACATAGATTTGTAATATTCAGCTTATTTTATAGTTTGGGGGGGTATTTTCTTATTACTAAATGTACTCTCTTAAAATGCTTTACAAATTTGCACTTCTACAGAACATAGTTTCTGATAAATTTTCAGTTGTGTTCACCAACTGTATTAATTTGCTACTCTGCACATAAACAAGGAATGCATAAAACCACCATGCAGTTAAGGAGTTTTGTAAATCTAAATGAAAACATTAGATTAGAGATCTTCAACAGAAGCAATGCTAGAATCACTTTTCAGACACTGGTAAGATGTGTCATTGAACTTGTAGGTTTAAGCATTACAAACAATAAACTGTTTTAACACAAAATAACCTGTGTTTTTTTTGGAGGATGGTATAGGAACAAATGAAACTTACGTCATCAGACATGCAGATTAGACAGCCAAAACTGACTACTGACAACACCTTAACATGAATTCATCTCATTTAATTTCACTTTTAAATCTATTACCTTTTGTAAAGCAGTGAACCTTGGGTGAAGTTCACACCCCAAAATAAAACCCTTGTTCCAACAGAAATCTTTGCAAAACAACAGAAATGATTTGTCAAAACAAACCAAAACAAAACACAAACACAACAACCACCAAAACCCTTTTACAATTTTTAAAAGGAATTTGTTGACTTTTGATGAAGATCTGCAGAGGTTTATGAGTTAGACTCCATGACAAGGCTGTCCCATAAATAAGCTTTGCCACTCTGGCCATCAACAATTATCACCTGATCACAACAGATAACAGCAATTCCATGTAACAATGCCAAAATATGATCACTGGTTATACTTCATTAGTGTAAATTCCCAGGGAAGGTTCTGAATGTGTTTTACAAAGACTTCAAAACATGATATTGAAATGTTTAAAATATAACAAAAATACTTAATTCTGTTTTTTAAAAAAAAGTCCATTTATTTTCTTAAACAGAACTACACAGTTAAAATAAAGCCCCCGAACCACCACCAACTAACAATAACTAGTATCCAGTGTCCCAATCAGATTGTTAGATTTGACAATTTTTGGAACACGTCAATATTAAATCTTTCCAAGAAAGTTAAAAGGGAAGAAAGTCTGAGGTCAAGTCTATGCTCATGGTGTTTTACTAATAGCATTTATAACACTATCCCAATTTAGATAATGCAATCACATGAAAACAGATGCTGTCTGTCACTGAGAGCAAAATGCACCTTAACAGAAAGAATTTTTATTAGCAAATAGAATCCTATATTGGTATATGGTTCCTTGTACTCTTGGTTAATATTTTTTTAACTGCATTTTTAAGACAGTAGTACTCCTGGGGGAATGTGATGCCAAGCTGCAATAGTTCAATTTAAGGACATGGTATTATCCATCCAAAATTCCAACACATCACACATTTCATCCTGTAGTCTGCTGTTTCTTTTACCAGTCTTTAAATTCTCAGGCATTGCTTTGTAAGTCAAAGAACTGAATAGGTGAGAGGAATTTTTTTACATTGTTCCACAACTGAGAGACAGCCTTGTATAATTACAGGTTTCCAACACTTGGCAGTACAACAGAAAATAAGAAAAGTGGGAAGCAGGTAATTCAGACAGTGAATGAAAATTAATAGGCATTACAGCGGAACCCAAACGAACGCAAGTAATGAAGCAACATTCTGAGCCTGTACAGCAAACTAGGTTTTGGAACAGTCATGATGTAATCTAAGCTGACCAGGAAACGTGACAGAATTTTGTACACAAAAGGCTCTACTTTCATAATTGCATACTGAGGTATCTCCAGTCATCAACATATATGCACTGAGGTGAGAACCAAAGCAACAGCAGACAAACAGGCAAGGACCGTACTTCAAAACTCTGCAAATTCAGATTGCACTTGGTTTTTTGCTTCCACTTTGGTGCTGATGTACAGTCTGTGGCCATCTGCCATGACTGGCAGAAGACAAGTCTGGCAGAGTAAAATTGTGACTCCAACCAGCAGAAGGGAAACAGTATGATACAAAGAAAGGGACTACTCAGACTGTTTTGGTGATGAAATCATACGTTCAACACCAGTCTCCACATTCATCCTGATGCAAGACGAGATTACTTCTCCAAAGTATGCATGCATTGGCTTATCACCAGCAGAGGTTTCACCAACAGTAACTCAGGGCTATTAGGGAAGCCACAAGATGCTGACATCTTGAGGAACAGAGGTTTTATGAGAGACTTCAGGCAGAAACTGTCTCCTAACTGTTATATTTCTCATGTGAATGACTGCTATCACAAATGTTTATTCCTGGCAACCCCACCTGTCATGAGCTCTCCTGGTTCCTGAAGCACTGAAGGCATTCATTCAGCAGCTGGGAAATATCAGCTGAAATACTCAATGTACTTCATGATAGCAGAAGCCAGACAAGTATTCCTATCACCTGTGCTTAAAGCTATGTTTTAAATATTCCTCTCCCACCTTGCTTTCTAAATTAATTAGTGTGGGAGACAAATAAAATGTGGAGACAAGGTACAGACTTTTAACACTTACTGCAAGATTCTATGGAGAAACTCTATCTGAAGAAAATGTAACAGGTAATGTTTTATAGCAGGCACCACGATTTTTTATTTATTTGCACCATCTTGTGGGAAACAACAACAACAACAAAAACCTATATTAACAGTTCATTTAAAACTCGTATACAATTCAAAGACATCTCATGAAAATGTGAATGACATCAGTTTTGCTAGGCAAGTCATGATATTCTCAAAATGAAAGCTTTATTGAGCAATAAGAACAGTAAGGACGTTTAGCATCACACCAACAAAACCCGTGTGGTATGATCAATACAAAGATGTACTAATGTCTCTCATTGTCCCCTCACAGTTGATGCAAAAGATAACTGTGCTGTGTTCCGATGGCCTGCTGGTAATCAGAAAAACAGAAGGAATCTGTTATCCAGAGAACTGGAAAGATTCCAAGGTCTCTGGTGTAAACTGTTGAATGTTTAATGCCTTATAAAACTTGAAATCATGAGCATACAATCTTGTTGCAGTTCCCTATGCATCTCTTTTCACATCTACTTTTATACTTAATGCTTCTTTCTTTCCTTCTACCCTCCTGCATTGGGGGCTTCAATTGTCTCCAGAGCTCTGAGTTCAGAAAATCTGTCTTCTGTCAACAACATTTTTCCCCTTGTGAACAGGATTGGTTTCTTTGATCAAACGTGGGCAAGCTGCCCAGGATACTCTAATCAATGCAAATAAACAATAAAATATGTGTTAACTTTAAGACTTTTGTAGGAAAGAAAATTAATAGAAAGGTATTGGGAGGAGATTGTTACAAATATGTGTAACATCACTTACTTCACACTAGCTACCAACAGGATGAATAAATTGCTTTCCAAAGCCTGCAGTTATAGAAGATGCAGGTAGTGGACTGTCAGTATTCTTGGGCCAAAACTTACAGAAATGTGGCAAGAAACATTAATCATATTACAAGTGATGCTGGAAGATAAACTGCGTTAAAGATCACAACTGCTTAAATAAATTCCTGTTTGAACATTGTAATGAAGATTACGCTAAAGGTAGAGAGGGAATGAATAGAGAAACACAACTTTCAATCCCAAACTCCAAGACAAGAGAAGAAAATGTTTCTCTTGACTAGCTCAGCAAGCCAATTCAAAGTCAGTAAGTAACTATCACTATTCTTCTCTATTCCATCACACAGCCACAGTACATAAAAAAAACTTTGGACTCTAATTCCTGACACAGAAATCCAGAGTGGTTTACATTTACTTTACACTTTTCTTCCTAAAAGTCATAGGGGAATATTGATGTTGGATTAGATGAAAGAAGTATTTGAAATTTTCTAAATATTTTGTTTGAACGCTAAATATTAGCTTGGGTACATTTCTTCATTTGCATTCAGTCAAAATTCAGTGCTAGACGTAGCTGCCCCTCCTACCCAAACCCACCTTTCAGGAACGTTTTGTATCAGTTTGTGTGATTGTTTTACTTATGATTGTTGTCATGCTAGTGTAAAACAGATACATTCCTATAGATCTGAATCTACCTTATATTCCCACTGTCCCCTACATACAGAGGTCCCACTTCCTTTTCTGGGCTGGGGGGAAGGGGGAATTTTGTGACCTGTAAATAAGGACAGAAAATAAAATGAAACATGCATTGACACACACCTGCTTGAGATATTCTTCCTTCCTCAGTTACGTTTGTTTTTTATCTCTTCCAGAATCCTGATGGATTTCAAGAAGCTCCTGGTTGCCCACAAGGCCTGTACCCTTCTCAGTGAACTCATTACTGGCACACATTTCTGGAGCTTTTATTCCAAGTGTTACTGCAGTTCAATGTCATTCGCCAAAGGCTGTAATTCCACCTGTATAATCCAACTCCATCTAACAGCAGAAGTGCGAGGTGCACAGGCACGTGCACAAGTGTGAAGAACAAATGAGGGACAAAGGTTTTCTGTTTTCCTTCTTCACCATTTTGTGTTACTCTTACAGTTTCTCTAACTTCACTCGTCTTTGATCAGCATCTTACCCTCACTTTTGCCTCTACTTTACAATGTCCTAAAAAAACCTTTTTAGCACCAAAGAAATTTTTTAATCAGGCTTCTACAGTTCCTTCTCCTTAAAGGCTTTAAGAAAATAAAGACCTGATTATCTATCTAGAATATTCCCTGGTGAGGTATCTGCACACTACAACAGCAAAGGTGAGCTACAGAGAGATTTTTGAAACACACTGCATATATTAAAGCAACAGGGAGACAGTAGAGAAATGGTGCTGCAGGCAAACCTATGCAAGCTGATTTCTTCAAAAGCTTTATCTAAGTGGACACTTCTACAGTAACAGGGGAATTAAGGGACTGATGCTGACTAGGGTAACAGTGCTGGCACAGGCACAGGAACTCAAGGAGACAATTTAAATTGAGTAGTCTAAACTGAGAATTGTACGAGTGTTATTTCAAACTGGGTGCGGGCATATGAAAGGGTACATTATAAAAAAAAAAATACAAGCAGAAGGAAAATTTCACAGTGCCCCAATTTACATTTTGACTGATTTTATGCAACAGGCAATTTAATAGAAATGGTTCAATGCAAGAAGGGTCAAGCTTTCTTCAAAATAAACTACTAAATGATAATTCATCTTCTGTGAAGTTAGGCTTGAAAAATTGATTGTATAATTTCACCTCCAGTTGTTCTGCAGCCCATGAAATCTATACTTTTTTTACCATTCCTAGAATAATTCATTCTGAAAATCCAGCAACTTAAACTCTGGTTGGGGACATAGCAAGAAATCTTTAAGAAATTACTTAATAAGCAACAACCAATTGGGCATTGATGAGGAATAAATACATTCCAATAAAAAAAAGTCCTGGAGATATGCAGATAAATCGCATTACAATAAAGTCTTATTTTCTATCAGAAGTTGTCAATACAAGTGCTCATCACCAAAGAGTAGTCCCTTCTACATAAACTGAACAAATTCTTCAATGAGTATTTTTTCCATGACCTCAAAATTAAAATAAACATTAATACTGCTCATTGTATTGTATCTGAGCTTCTCTGAAAGCTTCTGCAATTTATCTCTGATTTTAGTAGAATTTGCTGAAGCTTTTTTGAGTTGCTCTTGCAACTCTTTCAGTTGACAACAGTAATTCAAATCTTCATGTCAGAGACACAATTTTATCTATTGTTTCAGGCAAATTCCCAGTGAAATTTTGGACTGTGTTCAGTTTAATTCCATGACACAAACCTCTGTATTTACAGTTGTCTAATAAATGCTGTCAGATTCACAAGAAACATTCAAGCCGAATAAAGTAATTCTTACTTTAAATCCTGTGTGATACATTCAGTTATTACAGATTTCCTCATCAAAGTTCTTGGGCCTGTCTTGTGAAAACCTTCAGCGACCTCACACTGACTTCAAAGGCCTCCAATAACTCTCGCAGAACAGTCCTCTCTCCACGATCTAATTTTATATATAACCTCAGGATTCAAATATGAACTGTAACTTTTCAAGCAGTCCAAATAGATAACCTTTTATTATACACTCCATTTCCAATACTGACCTGTAACAATAGCAGTATGCTCATCTCCACATGATATAAGTACAGGCTTGTCATTTTTGAACCAGAACTTGCTAGGAATGTCTTCTGCAAATCTGCTTTTTCCAAATGTGAAAACAGCACCTGATTCTAAACCACAAAAAGATAATGTCAGTTTTAGTGAAAATAAATTTTGCCTCATCCATGTTGAAATAGTAATTTCCTCTAATTCTATCACACACTTTAGTTCCCCCCTCCCCGCCTATTTTTTTTTTTTTAAAGTGGCTGAAGTGTTTTCTTGCATTCTTTTTCACCAAGACGACTTCATTTTTCAGGATCGCATTTTAGTCCCTCTGATTCTTTTTAAGCTCCATGAATTTCCTAATAGAACAGGTATTGCTGATGGCATATTGTGCTCTGGGGATACAATAATTTATTTTAAAGTACTTTATCACTACCCTCTAAGAAAAACTACTAGGTGTATAAAATAAAGAATAAAGAACTCTGAATAACTGCCTTCAGAAAGTAAAACAAAAAGCTCATCCTGAAAGCAGGCTGAGACAAAGAGTTTTCACGCTTATACTTGAATTTAAACAGGTTTTCCAAATTGGATTAGAGAAATACCCACTGTAAAGAGGTGACAGGCTCCAAACTGACCACTCTTCCTCACCTATCTGAAAAGATACATGTGTTTTAAAACTGGCCCTCTAAGATCAAAACATCCTTCATAACATGGGTTGGCATAACTGTCCTTGACCATAAGACCATGACCTAAAAAACCAAAACAAAACCACCCCAAAATAAAGTCCAGACAGCTCCTCTCCCCTTGTACTCTGTCTAGTTATCTCAATTCTTCCCACTTTCGGAAGTGTCAGCAGTATTGTTTTAAAACTTACTATTAACTATGCCTTCACCTTTTGGTTATGCATGCAGCTTTATTCAGAACATATTAATTCTACAGGAAAATGAATGAACCTACAAGTTAAATAATTTGCCAAAAGCCATTCAGGCCATGTAGCAAAGAACAATTGGATGTCCTATTTTCAAGTTCTTTAAGCATAGAATCAATTTTTGGGAAAGAAAACAAATTTAAAAACCCCAAACCTTTTCCTTGCAGACTTTTCATTAACATGTGAACCACGATAACACAAATACACACAGTAATGCTAGACTGCTTCTGTAAAATTATATATCATTTGATAGTAACATTGAAACATCTTCTTGCATTTACTTTCAATTAAAACAGTAATTTATCAACAGTCTGCACCTCAACTCCAAACCCCAAAGTTCTCTCTTAAACTGTAACTTTGATATGCATTTTGAAATTATTCTTTAATGCAGAAGTTTCCCATATTTCTGAGTGACATGTTTTATACATCACATTCAGCAGACAAATAAAACTGTATTTACTACTTCTCTAGATGTGTTTCACCTTGGTCGTTTCATAAAATACAAGCCTTGTGCAGACAAACTGAAGCCTTTTAACGAAAGGCTTTTTTCCTCATTTTATGTGGACACAGCTATAACCATAGCCATGCTAAAAGGCATCTGAAAACTATTTTTTCACTTCCAGCTAGACAGCGAAGCTGCACATCTGAACATGCTTGCAGGGATCTCAAGCCAAAGTAGAGCTCTCTGGTTCATTTCTTCTTTCAGAAGCGTTAACATCAATGATTGTGTACATATATATATACACACTTTAACAGTGTATACAAAAAGCATACAGTTTAATCCACAAACGTCCTTCGTATTTATTAATTTCATAACTGAAACCTAAAGCATCAGTTGGAAAACTAATTCATAAAATCGAATCCCACAGAACACAAACGAGCCTTTTTGCCATCACGGTACCGCGCAACTGTTTCAAAACTACTGTAGTAAACCACGGACCGATCCTCAATTACTGAGCAAAGAAAAATCTGCCTGCAGAACACCGCAGCACTATATCATGCCGGTGACGACAGCAAGGTCGCCCGTGTCTAATCTCCGACGTCAGCGTGCGTACTTCTCCCCACGGGCCGGAAGACACCGGCCAAGCCGGCGACCCATAGCCCGGCGCGGCACCGCGGGCAGCCGCATTCGCAGGCCGGACGGAGCCGGCAGCAGCTGTGAACTGCAGGGCGGCGCGACCAGGGGCCGCGGCCGGACGCCGGGGC
>JANHFX010010048.1:0-18313 GCA_027560015.1 Chloroceryle amazona | reverse complement strand
AAGGGCAGGGGTGGAGTCCCCGTGATCCCTGGAGGGGGTTCTGAGCCCCCCGTAGAGCTGTGGTGCTGAGGGCCAAGGGTCAGGGGTACCCAATGCCCACTGGCAGTCCTGGGTTAATGGCTGGGCTCGATGATCTGAAAGGTCTCTCCTGAGCAGAATGATTCTGTGCTCCAACCCACAGGGTTAGTGTGAATCCGTGTTGTTGCTGATGCACATGCCGATGGTCAGGCGTTCAATGCCATCACACAACCACGTTCAGGGACAGAGCTCTGGGTGCAGTTCCTTTCTCTGTTGGACTTGTTGCAGCAAATGCATCTCTCAGGGGAGCTCAGCCACGTTTAACACGCCGAATTCTAATGTCATCAGCAGAATGGAAGCAGTTGTGCTACACGCGTTGCTGACAAATGTTATTGCAGACTTACTTAGATCCAAAACAGCTTCAAAGTGCTGCAGGTGATTTGCTAAATTTACTCCCATTTCCCTTTTATTTACCATCTAGTATGCAAATTAACTGTGTGAACGAATGAGATGTAATTATGTCATTATGTAAGTATATAAACACAAAGCAATCATGTAACGCTGTGTGGTTATACACGGACCTTTGCTCCAAAGAGCTGCTCTTGTTCAGTAACTGCCTATTTAAAAAATATTTAAATTCAGTCTTTAAAAACAGAGAGAAAGGAATCCTGCTTTTGTTTGTGTAACGCCTTCATGAATTTTACGGTATGTTAAGTGTGAAAGATGGGGTAAAACTTGGCTCCAGCCGGAATATTTATCTGCTTCTATAGATGTCCCAGTGTTTGCTGTAAGACAGATAAAGGCTGTGAATACACTGAAGGGATATAATTACCTGCTTCCCCGACTTCTTCCAGTATTTGCACCGCTTTCCAAATCTACTCTCTTGCAAGAGACCCGAATCAAGATTATTTTCACTGCTTCATGTATCACTGGCTGGAGATTTGGCACGGGGCCTTCAGCTTTTGCTGTAGATGGATGGTTGGATCCTCACCCAGCTGCCGACTAACAAATGTTTGGCTTGTTTGTCTGACATATGTGCTTGGTGGTTTCAGCTCATTTCCCTCAGCACAGTTGTCCACATCGAAAAAAAAAGTAACAAGCATGGAAGTTGTCAGTTGTTAATTACTGCTGGGTGATGAAGAGGCCGAGCTTTGCTGCGGGCAGCGAAGAGAGATAAACGTAATTGCTCTGACCCATGCACAAGTATGTATGGCCCTGGCTATCAGTGGGGCAGTTTGAAATACTTACACTCACGTGGACATATTCATCTGCCGTGACTAGAGACAGTTTGTAGGGGGCTTGGCACTAAAGACACAGCGAAGGGAATAGTGTTGGAGAGCTCTCAGGAAACGTGCCTGGTGTGGCTACCATCTTTAAGGGTTTATGTTCTTGTGGTGAACTTTCATGGGGATCTCAGCAGGAAATTGTGTTTTAATCAAAGCAGGACTTCTTGTTACCGTTTTGATTTCTGAGTCCCTCTTGTTGTTGTCTCATGTACGGCGATAGAGGTAAGGAGTGTAAAGCTGCTGAATCACAGCAGAGAAAAATAATGGAATCTATTCAGAACTTGAAGGCGAAAGGTGAGATCCAAGGCACCCTCTGCTCCAGGCTTGCAGAAGGATCTTGGCAATCTGCTGAACCTGAGTTTGCTTTGCTCATTTGGAACTGGGATGGGAAGCACCAGCTTGTTCTGCATCAGAGTCACCGCCCGGGTGCTGACAAGGCATAGCATTTTATTCCTATTTCCAAAAGAAGCACTCCATACAGAGGGAGGTGTCAGAATCAGGTTTGATTTGAGCTGGGATTAGTAAAGCTCTCCAGGGAAATGGGTGGGATGCACTTTTAAACTGCAGCCTAGAGCCTTGGAGATTGCCGCATCCGTGCACAAATGCTGTGCAACTCATTCCACTGGTGCTGTAGCAAAACACCCAGCAGCGTCTTGGCTTTCAGTTGCCTTAAGTGGAGTGATGCCAGTGATGAAGTTCGTCCAATATTCGTAGCTCGCTAATTGATCACACTTCAAAACACCACTGGGAAGGAGACTTGAAGGTCCAGCTGGGCTACGAGTAACAGCATCGTTATGATTGCTAGACTAAAGCCACAGATAATCCTCCTCCTTTCCTTTTAGCTCCCAGTAGAAATAGACAGGGATTAAAATGTAGGTGGGAGGAAGCAGCAGGCTGTGGTTTTGCCTGTTTTGGTAACCACTGCTGCTTGAACAACCTCCTCACCGCGCTGCCCATTTGACACAAAAGCCTGCATTTTGTGGCAGTCACGGGAGTTCTGCTCTTACGATTTTCTGTGAATTCTGTTCTATTCTATTTCTGTGATTCTACAGGATCACGATTTCACCGAGTCCCCTTGCCCAAAGTACTACCGTGTCAATAACCCTCCTCTCTGCACCAACCATTGCTCGTTTTACTCTAGGCATCAACATTCTGCTGTGTGAGGAAAGCCTGTATCCTCTCGGCTAAGAAAGTCCTAGCCTAGAGAGGCTGACTTGTCACGTTTACACAAATTGTAGGTGTCGTGGGCAGAGCAGCAGTATGAAAAAAAGCGGACTAAGCGTGCGGCTGTGAGAGACTCGGCCGAAAACCTTTTCAACGATCCTATGTGGAATCAGCAGTGGTACCTGGTAAGAACTTGTTTCATTGTGGAGCTGGGGATGGTGAGTTTCAGGTATGCTATCAGCTGCCTTCTTTTGCTGGTATCCGAGCGGTAGCGCTGAAGGGATAAATGAAGAGTCCCTCGCATTAGCATAAACGATAAAAATGAGAGAACTCTGGGCATAATATTTCCAGGCAACGTTCTATCTTGTTTGAAGTGTCGTTTGTACAAAGATTCTAAAAGGCAATTGAGGCAGCTGCTTGGGTTGGGGTTGATAATAGGAAGTGTAACAGTGAAGAGCTACCTTTGTGATCACTTTCAAGTAATTGCTGTCGGTGTGTCGGTGTCTGAAGCTGGCCGTGTATTTCTTTATTAAAATCAGTACTGCAGGGCGCATACTCCAGGTGAAAACAAAAGCATCTGTGTGCCTGTGATGAGCACCTTCAGCCTCTTGGGCTAGGATTTACGTAGAAGCATTACAGCTCACATATTCAAAAACTCAAGAAAAATAAACTTCCTGAGCTCTGTCCTTTCTATCTGCATGTGACTGCTCAGAAATCCAGTTGGTATTTATGAATTACATATTTTCTTTCTAGAGTCTGCATTTCCACGGTGCATCTAGCTGTATGTTCAGCCTAGGATTCATGGCTATCACTCAGGACAGGGGTGGGATTAACGAACTAAGAAGAAAGGTCACTCTCAGCAGTTACTCAGATAGCTGGAAATACCTTTCTCCAGTTCAGCTTGGTGAAAACAGACTAAACTCCAGGCTTTTTTTGTTCTATCCTCTCTTTCCTTTTCTTGAGTGAGGAAAAATAAATTATAAATTACAAAAATAAATGAAATATTTACATGAATATTTACATGAAGGTTCCCGCAGACTTCTTTTCAACATAAAAAGTTATTATCTTCAAGAATTTAACTTTTATTTGAAGCTGAATATCTATTTGCTTCTTTGCCTGTTTCCAATAGAAAGCAGGAAATTTCTAAGACATCTGGACTGGACAAATACACAGAGTTCAAAAAAGCAGTTTAGTAGAAGAAAGGAAGGAAGGAAGGAAGGAAGGAAGGAAGGAAGGAAGGAAGGAAGGAAGGCAGGCAAAAGCAATGTCCTGCTCTCCAGGAAAGACAGTTTCTTTTCCCACTTTTCTGTGGTTTTCACTTCTTTTCCCATCTAGTTTTCCCTCAATAAACAGAAACATGCTGCTTACTCTTGTTTGCAGTGCACACTGAATTTTTTATTTTTCCAATTAAATGCATAAATGTGTTAAATAATTTATTCTAAAAGATGTGCTTTGCCTTGTAGT
Source organism: Chloroceryle amazona (assembly GCA_027560015.1). Taxonomy (NCBI): domain Eukaryota; kingdom Metazoa; phylum Chordata; class Aves; order Coraciiformes; family Cerylidae; genus Chloroceryle; species Chloroceryle amazona. Next base: position 14,381 of record JANHFX010010048.1, on the reverse strand, counting down.
AAATTACTTATTACCTTTTTTATTTGATGGCAACATATTTTAGCCCTATTCAGTGTACCTTCCCACATCACCAGAAAATGTGATTATTTGATGGATCCTAGAGAACAAAGCTTGAAACCTCAAATAATTCCCTGAATGCAGCCATCGGAAAATAAAGCTTAAAATGGAAGTATGGTCATTCCTATAACAAATTCATCTTTCTAGGCTGCATCTTTTTAACCAACATTCCTTTGGAAACAAAAAAAATGAAAAACCTGCCATCAACTAATGCACAGAGAATCAGAAGGAAAATGCTGTCTTTTCCATCTCCATTTGTATGGGGGTTGTAAGCACGTTTCCTAAATTAGAGGCACATACTGCACATTTAATGCTAGAGAGGAAAAACGACCCATTTAGGAGCTGCTCTTCAAGGAAGTTGCGGTGGAAGAGAAGGCTGTAGGTGATTCATGCTTCCAGCTGATTTACCACAGGAACAGTAATGAGGGTAGTAAACAGAAAGTTGTGATTCAGCAGAGTTGTTCCCGACCAAACGACTACCTTAATTGTTTTATCCATTAATTATTTTGCTCTGGCTAACTTGAACGTCAAAGGAGAAAATGCAGCGCGCTGTGCTGTGGGGTACTGTCTGGGCTTCTCCTGGAGCGAAGAGAACAAACATGAGCAGGTCTGATTATTAACTCAGCGTTCCAAGGTTCATCGGTACATCCCTTCCGTTCCTGGGTTTCTGCTGCCTACCTCCAATAAATACAAGATGCTCTTTGTTCAGAGGGATCTTCAAGTAGTGGGGTAAATCTTTCAGGGCTACAGGTATTTGAAGAAACTAATTTTTGTCTCCTCTTTGCAAAATTTGAGCAAATTACACAAGTTCAGGCTGGGAGCACCTTTAAAATACAACTTTGGGTCTGTGTAGTGTAAATGGACAAAAACATTGACCTATTTTAATCCCTTCTGCCCCCAGCAAGATACAAGAATAACCCCATCCCTGCCCAAACTGGATCTCCATGTTATTCCCGTATGGCAGAAGGGGATTACAGGCAAGGGGGTTGTCATCACAGTACTAGACGACGGCTTGGAGTGGAATCACACCGACATCTACACTAACTATGTAAGTTTGGGCACTAGAATGCTATGGGATAAACTGATCAGTTGTAAATTTGATATACAGACTCTCTTCCCCGGCTTGCTGCCTGTTCTCCAAGTCATCTTCTACTGTTCAGAGACTAAAACATTTGCCTTAGGCATGATTTGGAACATGGTCTGTGTCACAAAGCTGAGTGTTACTTGGCAATGACAGTGGGGTGGGGTTTTATACGTTTGTTCTTTTTTCTTTTTTTCTTTTTCCCTCAGTGGATTTAATTCCCAGGCATGTTTGTAAACAGTGGTTTAACGCTGAATTATTAAAGGTCCGTAAAAAAAATATGGAATTGTTAATGCCTTCTAAATTCTATCAGCTTGATTGCTGTCAACATGAGGCACATCAGATAAATAAATTACAGACTCTAGAACCTGTTTTGTTGCACTTTTTAAAGTGCATTTTCGAGTTGTCCAAATTAATTCTGTTTTTTTTTGGTTTTGTTTCTGTTTTGTTTTTTAATGTAGGATCCAAAGGCAAGTTACGATTTCAATGACAATGATCATGATCCCTTTCCTAGATATGACCCAACAAATGAAAACAAGTGAGTAGCCTCCCTGTTGTGTGAAGAGAACAAAACAGTTACTCATTTTGTAGTAGTTTTTTTCTCTAAGTGTTATAGAAGGGTCTGCCACCAAGTTGTGAGGGCCAGACAGGATCCCCTTGCACTCTGAACTTCCTCTCAGAGAAGAGTCTGGGTGTGTGTCTGGGTCCCCCCGCTGTAAAGAAGAGTTTGGACCCCGTGGTCTGCCCCAGAGTCGCGTTATTTCAGCTTGAGCTGGTGCCTCCAGAGAGGGACTCCAAACACAGAAATCCCTGGGCAATGGTACCCTGACAATCTCAGTTGCCTCTCCTTACCCGATGGCTTGGTCCAATAGTAATATTTGGGTCTGTGATCTTGCTCTTCATGGGATCGTTTTTCTCTCTCCAGACTGGTTATTGTTTTTCTTACCTCAAGGATGCAGCTTCTGCTGAGAATGTGTCCACCTTATTTTTCACAGGATGGAGGGTCTCGAGGCCTCCATAAGTATAACTGCAGCAGAATTTCTCTGCTTGTGGCCTCAGGCTTCAGTAAATCCAGCAGCTCATGTTCAGCAAGTTACTCTCGCTGATCAAAGCAAAACCAAGTTTCAATTCAACCTAATTTTAAGCATTTGTGAAATTAATTCTAATATTCTACAAGTGAATTATTTTAGCCTCCAACAGAAAGCTGGACAGCGCAGTCTGTTCACGTCACCACGTGTGTTTCTAGGATGATAGCTCCCCAAGCAGATTTTGGCTTCAGTTCTCTGCTTTGCACTGGGAATTTTAAATGAACGTAGTAGAGACTGTGTTTTAGAGGAACCTACCAAGAATCCCATCCCTTTGGGTCAGCTTTTGTAGCTAAGGACACTTTTCCAGCTCTAGCGGCACCCTTTGGACCAACAGAAGAGCTTGCAGGTCAGTGCACACAATCTCAGGTGCAGCCATGCTGCTGACCTCCTCTCACACGGGTATGACACACGGGCAGACACCGGAGAAGGTGACATTCACTCCCATGACAACCTTTCTGTCTCTTCTGAGGCGTAAGGAAGCTTTATTTAGACCACATTTGGCCTAAGTGTCCTCAAGGTTGTAACCTATGAAGTCCCAAAAGGCTTGAGCACAGGACAACCAGACAGTTTACTTTGTGGACTTGTGTGTCTTGGAAGGAGAGAGAGGAATTTTGTTCTGATACCCTCTCTAGAGCTACCTCCTTGATGCTCGGTGGAGCATCTTGACGGGTCTGCCACACCTAAGCCCATCTGTGGTAGTTCCAGGAGGGATTTTGTCCATCAGAAAGAGAACACAATGGATCTCTTTAAAAGAAGAAGTCTATTTCTTAAACCAATTAGGATGCTGCCACTCAATAAAGATACAATAAGGAACTGGTGCAGTGGTTCCTTGTTGCCTATCAGATAATACAACAGTGTCCACAACATAAATCAGCGTATGGGAAAAAAAAAAACCCTAACAAATCAAAGGATAAACGTCCCATGAATAAGACATTTGAAAAATTAAATTTCTTGTTTGTTACAGTATTATTTAAGAGCAGGAAGCTGTTATCCTCTTGTTCCGATGACATTATCTCTTAAATCTACCTGTATTACAACTAATCTTTATTAATAAGTAAATGGAATTCAGCCCAGAAGCATTCAAACACTTCATTGAATAACAATCTGCAGTATTACATAATGCAACCCCTCTACAGTTACACTGCTGGGAAGGTTTTCTGTATTGTGGACTAGCAATCACCCATGGCAAAAAGGGAATTGCGTGGAGCTGGTTGCAAGAAAAAAATAGCAATGGTGAGGGTATTTTGAAGTCTCATTTTCTGAATTCCTAAACAAATGCAGTCGTTAAAGAAAGAGTATCTCAATGTGTGATTAAAAAAGACTTGTATCCCATTTCTGTCTGGAGAACTTCAGCGGCTTCTTAGCCCCGTAATTGGACTTCACTAAAATACTGGTAGATATTTTGTCTACGGACCCGAGTGTGATTGAGGATGGGTATTTATCACCTCATCACGATGATCCTTTGAGCATGAAATAGGCAAAATGACGTTGCTTGCAGCCTAAGACAAACGAGTGTTTTTGTGTTGTGTAGATACATCTCAAAAGCTATTCAGTAGCTGCGCTGCTTTTATTTAAAGGAAAGCTTCCACCAAGTCGAGGTGGTTGTCTTTGTGAGTTACACAAAGGTGTTAGGAGATGATGTTTATTCTTGCTATATTTATTCAGGCACGGGACACGTTGTGCAGGAGAAATTGCCATGCAAGCCAACAACAGAAAATGTGGAGTTGGAGTTGCCTACAATTCCAAAGTGGGAGGTAAGAAAACAAGAATAACTAAGTGTGTAATGTGAATGGATCCCGTGCAGTGCTGTTTTCAGCTACCATTAACCTGAAATACAAATGCTTTGTCCTTCTCAGGAAACACTGACCTGGCCGTATGAGGCTACACAGTCCTGTCAGGCCATGGTGTGGAGTGTTACGTTTACAGGACACCATTTCTTCACTCTCAGACTCTCTGGAATTTGGCTATCTGTTGAATATAGGTAGAATATGTAGCAACAGCTGTGGTGGTGATGATGATAATAGCAGTGATAGCAACAACCTTTATTCTACCCAGAGATAAGACTTTTTTATAATTGCTTCTCCTGGAAGGAGGTGGCGTGGGGAAGGAGGGGGAGTGAGCAGAATGAGAGTGAGAGCACACAAATGTACACCCACCCTTGCCTGCAACACCTTGTTTCCTTCTACAGGCAGCTGAAAGGTCGTGTCAGTCCAGATACTCAAACCGCTGTGGTTTTTGTTTCAACAACTCACTTCTCCACTATCATCAGAAATTCATTTTGAAAATAAGTAGAGTCTTTCTTGCCTGTCAATCAACGCTGCCTTTTTTTTTTCCCCCAGTGGTGACTAAAAGTTTAATCCATGAGAGGTTTCTGAAATAGTCATGATCAAAGTATCATTTGCAAATGGCTGTTTAGCTCAGAGGAAGACATTTGTATAGTCCTAGTTTTTCCATTACTCCCTTTTTTCCCTTGAAACAAAGGGTCGACGAGTGGCAATTGACACCCGTAATGCCATTCCCACCATTTCAGTCTCCCATTGACTCTGCTGAGCTGTCAGAGATGTCTGCCTTTACCATAACGCATTACGCTGCCACGCTCTGTTTAAATAAAATATCTCACTCATAAAGACGAAGACGCCAAATTTTCAAAGCGGGGCAAAATGGATGAAGCTGCAAAGATGTCTGAACTCCCACTGTGCCCATATTTTAAGGCTCTTGCATCTGCAGAGAAGATTCTTCCACAGCTATTTGCGTATGCTCTGTGTTCATTTGCAAATGCAAACTACAGAACTGTGTGGGGTGGTTTGTCTAGGAAAGGAAAAGAGCAGGAGGGAAAGCAGACCGGCAATCCAAATTACTGAGAAAGCTGCTTTTACCTGGGTGGGGGAGGAGAAAGAATGGAAAAGTTGAAAGAATTTGCAAGCTGTTAAACATGACCGGCCTGATTAAGATACGGATGTAACAAAAATATGTTCAAAGAGCAGTGGAAAATAGGAGAAGGATTCAGAAGATTCAGATAGATGTGGAGTGGCTAAACATTGGAAGGCTTTTTTGATGTTCCAAGCTATACAGGATTCCTGTCTTCAGAGTCCTTTTTTTCTTCTTTTTTTTTCCCCCGAAATCCGTGAAATGAGACATTACACACTTTTATGTGACATTAGTTGAGGATGACTCCTTGAAGCAGCTGTTTGCTTGTAGCAATTGCCACGCCGGGTGAATCCAGTGGTCTGCAGCCAATGCCTTCCCTCGGATAGCCAGCAATAGCTGCTTTAGGGGAAGAAACCCTGACATCTGGAATACCTCGTTCTCTAACCTTCACCATCAGAGCTTCATTTAACTTCACCTTGAGGGGTAAAACAAAACATCCCATTCACAGTTTGTTTCTTCTCCTTGAAAATGCTGACTTAAAAAATGCTGAGTGTCCTCAGTAGCCACATCAATGCCTGGCCCCGCTCAAAAACCTTGTTCAGTGTCTTCGGCACTTTGCAGCTATGAGTCCCATAGGCTCTTCTGTGCACTGTGTGAAAAAAATTACTTCTTAATGCCCAGGTTCTGAAGTGAAACCTCTCAGCGTCCTTTGACATTCACCCCTTGCTCTGTATGGAGCTAAGAAATGTGTGTGCATCCATCACCTTTGGAGTGAAGCAGGGTGCATGTATTTCCACTCATACCTACCCGTAGCACCACGCTACGATATTTCTCCGGCGCTGCCATGGAAATCAAATGATTAAGAAGCTCCATTTTACAAAGGACTGGGCTGAGAGTTCCTGCACAGTGACGTGTTGCTAAAAATAGCCTTCTGCCAGGCAGATACATGTATGTGTCTGAAATTACCTTGGGCTTTGCCTGCTTTTGGTTTTGTGGGACTGAGGATGGGAGCAAGCATGTGCAATAGGGAAGAGTTTATGCAAGAGGACGTAATTGGAATCTGCTTAGGGAAATGTCACTGCAGTCATCGAACCCCTGAGTTGACTTAAACAAGGAGGATTTTTGGCAATCAGAAAGACAAGACGGTGTTTATTTCCTTGAACTGTTTTCATCAGCGTGTCGTCCGTGTTCGTGTTTTCTTCCTTACTGCGTTATTTACCCCGAGAGTTGGCTTGTGCTCGCCTGTGGGAAATGCCTGTACACTACTCTCTGCATTCCCAGCATCTCATGATGCGTTGCAGGCTCGCTCCCCGAGCTTGCAGCCCTTTCCACACTCGCAGATCTTTTCTCACAGCCTGCTGCTCTGAAAGAATCTCACAGTTCTGAGCTAACCAAAAAAAAAAACCCAGTATAACAAACACTATGAGTTTAAGCTTATCCAGGGTAAGTGCTGCTGGTAGTACCTGAGGTACAGGATATACCTTGATTCTTTCCCCAGCTTTGCGAGCAATGGTGGAGTAGCAGTGGTTAAACAGATTAGCTCCTTTTGTCTACTTTTACCCCTAATTAATATGAAATAATAAAGCTCAGCTTTATCTCAGAGGTATTACGAGTCTAAGCAGCCAGCCGTTTGGGAAGAGAATTATGCTTACAGTCCTTTTCTCCCTGCTTGATAGTATAACAAACCAGAACAAGACACTGGCTGGGCTGCAAGGGCAAGGTTGTGGGTTTTTTTTTACCTTTGGTTTATTTTTTTTAATAGACCAACCAAATTTTTCCTGCTGTGCTTTGGAAAAATCCCCATTTTGTGGAAAATACTAGAAAATGAGTACTCATAATTCACCAACTGCCGGTAATGGTGCAGCTGCTGTAGTACTGACTTGCCAAGTTCAAGAGAACCCAGACATTTTTATTGCTTGAAAACACAGGCTGCATGCTGGCTGCTGTAGCTCTTACTCTGCTGCTGCTGCTGGGAGAGCCATCCCATCGTGGGAATTTTGCCAGAATTCTGCTATTTCTATCCTACTCCAGCACTGGATGGTGGTAGCAAACCGACTGCAGAGCCAGGGATTTGCAGAGCAAGAGATCCAGTGCGGATGAACCGCTGTCTGCCACTGAATTTTAAGTACCACTGAGATCAGGCTTGCTCTCAAGAAGATTAGATCATGCAGTTCCTAATAAAATGTTAATGGCTAGATATCTCTAGCATCTCTGGATTGCTCACAGTAGAAAAAAAAACGTGGCAGCAAAACAACAGTGAGAATCCTTTGTGGTGAAGATTGAAGTGCTAGTGAAACAGCAGCATCACAAAGACACCAAAACCTTAACGACTGAGAGGGCAAAGTGTTTAAGGCAGGGCATACAGAACTGCACCTTTCAGCTGAAACTCTTGGAACTCTCAAAGACAAAAGTACTGTTGATAGAGCCTGTTTAATTTTAGAGGCACGCTGGCGGTTTGAGAAGTCTTTGTTGCAGATTCAACGGAATGGAAGAGTCAGGAAAGCCCAATGCAGTAAGCAAAAGCAGAGGCAGTAATCATAACATCATCTTCTGGGCTCTCTGTAGACAAAGAAAGAAGTAAACAAGAGGCAGACGAGATTGTCAGAGGTTTGGGTTGGTTTTTTTTTTTTAATATTTGCAGAGAGGATTGAGCTCTGCAAGAAAGGGTAAGCATACACTGATTCACACTGACAGGGACTGTCCTCAGCATTAATTACATGAGCTGTGGTGGCGGCAGTTAGGGGTTAATTTCTCTGGAAACTTCACAGGCAGTTAACAGAGAGGGAGGGAACAGAAAGTAATTCCTGTCTGCTTTCTTTCTTCTCCTAAGGTATCCGAATGCTGGACGGAATCGTCACCGACGCTATTGAAGCCAGTTCCATCGGTTTCAATCCGGAACACGTGGACATTTACAGCGCGAGCTGGGGCCCTAATGACGATGGTAAAACAGTGGAGGGACCCGGCAGGCTGGCACAGAAGGCTTTTGAGTATGGGATAAAGCAGGTACAATACTCAAGGGAATGATACAGGAAAACGTGTCAGAGAGCAGAATTTCAAATGGTTGATACTGGGGAAGAAATGAAACTGGTCTGTGCTCTCTTGGCTGCAATGCGTTTGAAAAAGAGGGGATGGATTTTAATAGCACAGGTCAGAGAAATCACCAGACAGAACAGGACTTTTCAAAAAGCACCATTAGGCCTTTCCAAGCTGTGTTTAAGCTGCTATTCTCCACCGATAAGCTTTCTTTCTCCATCCTTACTTTCACTGCCTTTGTCTCGCCCTACCCCCACCCTTCTCTGCTGCTTGCTTTGCACTGAACAGTAATTGGATTTCTGCACTGAAAGCCTATAAATTTTAATACAGAATTTCTGCTTTGTGAATATTTTGCTGTGTGAAACGGCGATGCATTTTAGCACCCTGTGGATGGGCTTGGATTGTGGTAATTGCATAAATTTATAAATTGGTGCGGATCGTGATCCAATTAAAATTAAGTCAGTAAAATTGCATGATGAGTAGTGCTGGAAACAATGTGGGGGTTTTTACAGTTCTTTGTACTGTTATCCTCCTTAGATCTGGTTGGTTGATAAACGGGGGGGCAAACTGAGAGGTACCAGGGATATATAGTAATAAACTACTCTTGCTTTTGCCAGAGAGGTGAAAAGTTCTCTAAAGATGGAGACGTAACAGAGAGGGGGAGGCTGAATCAGAGGTGGGAGAGGAGAGAAACAAAGGCAAGATTGGAGGGCAGAAGCAAAGAGGAAGGGTTTTGGACCAAGAGCAGTTAACATTAGCAGACAGAGGGAACGAGGAAGAATGAAGAGTCTTGACAGCTGACAAACATCCTCCGAGGGGAGAATGGAGACCGAGAAGAGTGGGCTGGTGATGAGCAGAGGTCTCAGTCCCTAGGCAGGCAGCAAGGGAAGAGGGAGAATTAAAGGCAGTCATTCAGGAGCCGATGTTCAGTGGTCTCACTCCGAGAAAGCCAGTTCTTTGGTGAAGGATGCACCTTGATTTACAACTTGCTTTATTTCTCCTGGGGAGCAAATTTACCCATTCATTTGTCAGGCTTCTCTTTGCAAGGATCTGCACGGTCTCCACTCTGCGCAGAGTCAGAGCTGGGATTGCCAACGACTTTCATCCCTGGCGCCTTCATCGCTGGGCCTGATAAAGCACTTAAGCGTATGCTGAGCCTTGAGCATCCAAGAGGCATTAGTAGCACTCTTAACTGAAATCAAAGCAGGTGTTTACACACACCAGTGCTTCTCCAGACTTTATTCTCCCAGAGAGATACCCTCTCATTTTCAGTAATTGATGTGGCTCGTCCTTTTTGTTGTAACAGTTATATCACAAAGAATACAGCTTACTTTTCTTTATTTTAATGTTTTAAGTGCTGCATATGTCTTAGCACTTGCACAAATAATGTCAAATCTTGTCTGAGTGGGATGATAAGAATCCGTATTTCAACCCATTTAACGTGCACATATTAATAATGAACAGCACAGGAACTTTTGCTCTTCGTGCGGAATGGATCCTTTTTGTCTGAAGGACTGGCACAGCTTCAGACTAGACAGGGTGATAGGCATTTCCTCGTGACAGCTGTGATGGTTGACATGCTGTCAGCTGCCAGCATTGGCTGTTACCTGCTGCTCCCTCATTACACGCTGGAGACCAGAGCGTGGTGATGTCCGGAGGGTGGTGGTGCTGGCCCACAGATCTGTAAGAGCAGGGAGGGTTTTCACTCTGATGTGCTTGCTGGTTCACTGTGCTTCAGCCACTGAACGCCAGCTGAGAAAGGCTTCCTTATAAAAAAGAAACCGGTGGAAAAGTCATCTCGGGTGCATCATTTGTACTGCTTACCCGTGCTCCGCGATTACAGGGAAGACAAGTGAAATAACCCTTGAGAAACTTGCTATTTCTTAAAAAAAAAAAAAAAAAAAAAGGTAATTGTTCCTAGAAATGTTCAGGACCACAGCATCAGCACGTGGGAGAACTTAACCTGTTCAGCACAGACTCTGTTTTTACCTGAGAAACCTATTCTGAGGAAAGTAGCAGTACCTAGACCATTGAAACTAAGAGATGTACTCTAGGGTGTGAAGCAGGATACCTCAAATACCTGGTTTCTTCTGTCTTCTACAGCGCTTATGGAGAATTGTCCTTCCCTATCTGAAAATGTTTGATACACTCGGCTTTTTGGGGGTGAGGGGTTGTTAAGAATCCATTACGGAGACTGACATCTCTTTGATAACTGCTTGTTTCCATTTTCTCTAGGGCCGAAATGGGAAAGGCTCCATTTTCGTGTGGGCTTCTGGGAATGGAGGCCGTCAGGGTGACAACTGTGACTGTGATGGTTACACTGATAGTATCTACACTATCTCCATTAGCAGTGCTTCTCAGCAAGGCCTTTCTCCCTGGTATGCAGAGAAGTGCTCTTCAACTCTGGCCACAGCATACAGCAGTGGGGATTATACTGACCAAAGAATTGTAGGTTGTTTTTACCAGATTCAGAATAAAAACATAGAAATGTGTTATATATGCAAATAACAAGTGAGAGCTCTTAAATGCTCGGTTTCGAGTGCCTGCTTTACCTTATGTGTTACGTGCTTAGTGCTTTTGCCTTGAAACACAGAGGGATTTGTAATTCAGAAGGTGACTGTATTCCCGGAATGCCTTCTACTGTGAAGAGATGGCTAAACAAAACCACCGTGTCCAGGCAGCTAGATCCACATGCTGAATTTGTCCTATGCCTGTGCATGGCAGAGGTCTCTGCATGGAGTTGGAGGCGGTCCCATTCTTCAGAAAGGGCAGATGAAGAGAGATTTAGAGTAAAAACCTGTGAAGATAGTGTACCACATGAGTCAGAACCTCGGATGTACCCTGCTACGAGCTTTGGTGAGGTTGTCAGACACAGAGCTCCCCCTTAGGACAGCAGCAATAGTGCTTCCGAGCCCGTGAAAGGTCCTCAGCAAGCAGGCATTTCAGTCCGTGTGCCTTCATTAACTGTCCAAGAAATAGCTTGTACTGAAGAAAACTGCTGAGATAAAATGATGTTGGAGTACCTGTAATTTCTGTTCAGTCTTGGTGGATGCTAATTTTGCAATAAAACTGGACTGGTGGGAATGACAACAATGTCATTCCAAGTTAGCCCGAGACCAGTCCTTCCTGTGGCTTCTCTTCACAGCCGAGATGCAGATACATGGGCAGATGAGTTTGGTATTTAATTTCCAAATAAAGCATGTTTCATTGCAAATTATAGTTCTTCTGCTGAAGAGGGAGCAGAACACCAATACTAATCCTGTGAGTAATTTTCTAGCAAGCAGTAATTTTAAATGTTCTAGGCCCAACACAATGATCTGTTTTTATGATTCACCAGTAAGCCTGAAACACTTATTGTGAAACCTTAGAATAAAGGAAGATATTCAGTGTGGGAGTATTTTGTTCCAACACAAAGTGTTCTGATACAAAAATTATAGTTGAAGTAAAAAGAGTGGATTGAAATACGAACAGATTTAAACATCCATCACTTTTCCTGCTTGTGAGGAATGTATTAATACACAACAAGGAAAGCACACACGGTAATGTTTGTGAGTGTGGATATGACTGTATTTACAACTGTTTATTCATGCAACCTGGGGTTTTTTGTATGTTTTCTGTCAGACAAGCGCTGATCTTCACAATGAATGTACTGAGACTCACACTGGGACCTCTGCGTCTGCACCACTGGCAGCAGGAATTTTTGCTCTGGCGCTGGAAGCAAAGTAAGATGTCACACAATTACCTCTGAAACTCCTGTCTCTCACCCACCACCTTCCCACCTCCCCATCTTCCCTGAAATGCTGTCTCTTTGAAGTAGAACCGTATCACGCTACAGCTCTGCTTTTTGTCAGCCTGATGACAAAACCAAGCAGATACTTGCTTCGACACCTTCCTAGCAAAGCAGAAACAGCATAAGTGAAACACGATGACCAAGAAGTTTTAGTCCTTTTTGTGCCTCGGCAACAATTACTTACGAAGTTCTGGTCAATTGCACTTAAAAGCAGTGAGGCTGCAGAGGTATCGGGAGAACATAATTTGAAGACAACAGCTTGCAGGAGTTTAAGTCTTTACTCAGTTTACTGAACCCCTTCTGCCAATGATGAGACAGAGACTGGGCTCGATTGCCAGGCAGGTTCAGACTGTGGGCTGGCAGTCAGAATATATGATTTAGGGGGGGTAAGAAGGACAAGGGCAGGACAGGACAATGGCTTTTTAACCAAAATTGCTTCAGGCATCGGGGCTTAGTACCTGAATGGTGTAAGTTTGGCTCTATTTTCTGTTGCATACTCCTTTGATCACATGCACCAAGGTATGCAGGGCCTCATTTTAAAAGGGTGGAGTTCACCGCATACGGAGTCAACTACCCAGTGAATTTTCAAAGCCCAGGTCCCATGAAGACCGGTGGGAAATAGTAGTTTTGCCAGTTAACTTGAAGTGCCTGAATAATTTTGAAGAGTGACTCTGCTGTTGCCAGATACCCATTCTTCTTTTACAGAGAAATCTCACCTACCTGGAGGAGTTTGGTGAGGATAAGCATGTGGCATGCTGTGTATTTTACAATAATGGGATGCCATACACATTCAAAGCACGTTCCGTTGCAGACTGATAATTGAGAGAAAAATGATAGATACCCCTGAAACAATTAACCAGGAATGTTTACTCCACAGCCCAAATCTAACATGGAGAGACATGCAGCACTTGGTAGTGTGGACCTCAGAGTACGATCCACTGGCTGGAAACCCAGGGTGGAAAAAGAACGGAGCGGGACTGATGGTCAACAGCCGGTTTGGGTTTGGACTTCTCAATGCCAACGCCTTGGTAGATTTAGCTGATCCCAAGCGATGGAAAAGTGTACCAGAAAAGAGAGAGTGTATTGTCAAAGACAAAGGCTTTGAACCACGGTAAGAATTTGCATTAATTAGCAGCAACTAAGCTTGTGAAGGACTGTATTCTGCAGGGATTGCTCTGAACCAGAGTCAGAGATTTCTTTGGGGTTTGCCTTACTGTATTTCTCACAGGCAGGCAAGGCAGTTGTTTTTTTTTAGTGTAGGACTGATGGAAATTACTAGCTTGAAGCCTTAACAAAGATTATTATTTCTGTTTGCGGAGCCTGCTTATGGAAGGATGACACCGTGAGACTGAACGTGATCAGATAAGACACAACAGCTCAGACTGCTGTGAGAAGATGAATAAACACATACCAAAGTCCCCCAGGGATTTTTTTTTACAAAACATCTATAATCCATTTTAGCAATTCTCCGGTGACAGGCACAGTGTATGTTGAAATCAAGGTGATATATTGAGCTTTAGTCACATCTGTACCACAACACTTAAGAAACAAAAGTGTCTCTAAAGCTCACCAAATAAATCTTACCACCCACATTCACAAGTGGTCCCAGTGTGCCTAACCTGAGCTCAGAATACAGGTCAGTCCTAATTAGTCACTAAGCTGGTTAGTAGTAAGGAGATACAGGCCATTTTTGCCTCAACTTATTCACTTACAGATTTGAACAATAGAAGTAAAGCAGCTATTTCAAAGACTGAAATTATACTGGGTGAGTGCACCAAAAATCTGTCAGGAGAAACATATTACAGTGTTTTGGTGCATTATTGCTTAATAACCTTATTATTTATGCTGTTCTACTATCAGTTTGCTTTTATGAGCTCTCTCCACAGTGTTGCTCCAGTGCTGATGCATGCAGTACCCGCTGTTTATCTATTTTTATTGCAGTCCTCTATGTCACATTACAAAAACAAAGATCCCAGGATCCTGAGTTTAGAATTGCGTGGTGATTTAGATACCCCATTCTCATTAGAAAGAATGGAAATTGTGCAGGAAAACTTATGGAGAATATACAGAAGATGCCAGCTGTTTTTTTTTTTTGTTCCTGGAGATGGCATTGACTACAAAGGGTTAGAAAGGCTGTGCCTGCTGCAGGATTTTAACTGCATGATAACAGCTCTTCTGGATATTTGAATGAGGCAACTAAGTTTAGGTCTGATACAGTCATGTGATGTAGCTGCCTGCAAAGGCTGCTTTTTTGTAGTCTCTGTGGGACACCAAAGTGTTGGCAAAACCCCTTGATTATCAGACTTGCTTTCTTGCATCCAGGGTGTGTTGCACAAGCCTGTCTTGCACAGTGCCTGTCACTTGGTCCACTTCAGTGTTATCTGTGCCTCCAGAAACACAGAATCACAGATGTTAGGGGAAAGGGCCCCCTGAGGATCATCTGGAGCCACCCCCCTGCTCCACC
>JANHFX010010047.1:0-43313 GCA_027560015.1 Chloroceryle amazona | reverse complement strand
AGCCTCCCCACCCCCGCTTCTTCTCCCCCTCTCCCCCGCCTCTCTCTCCTCCCCGCCTCGGCGCCTGCCAGCCAGCGAGTCGCAGGGTAGCTCGGCGCTTTCCGGCCCGTGGCGGCTTCCTGTGCGGCCGCGCCAGGGCTGCCAGCCGTGCCCCCTCCTGCCGCGGCGCCCGGTGCTCCAGGCCCTCGATCCCTTCTCTGTCCGTCGGGGAATTTGGGCCGTGGTGGGAGGTTCGCCCTCAGCCTCTTTCGCCCAGCCGCCCCGCGGGAAGCCGGGTGCGGAGGTGCGAGGTCCTGCAGCCCTTTTGGGGCCCCCTCTTGGTGCTGTCTTCTCCTTTCTGGCTGTCTCTTCTGCAGAGGCCGTCAGCTGAGTGGAAAGTAGTTTCAAAGACGCGCCCAGGACTGGTCGTTTCCCTAATCAAGGTTTTGTTAAGAATTAGCTTAGGTGTTGTCTTGATGCGCAGCATCGCTGTGAAACTGGAGAAAGCCTATTTCTTTAATCACTTTCTGCAAATACACCACTAAACTAGAACAAAGAGGAAGAAGACTTGAGATTTTTTTGTGAAATCACAGCGAAGACAGCAACACTGATTCTTCTGCCAAGACTGAGGGAGGTTAATCAAGAAAAAAAAACAGCTAAATTATTACACTGTCACACTTGTAACATTGTTTTTATTCTTCCATTTATTCATGTATTAATTAAGATTCTTATTTCCAAGACAAGAATTAGATACTATAAGAGTGTCATTTTTTTACCTTTAGGTGTGTGCATGCGATTGAGAGCCTCTGTGTACATCACATTCTCCTTAAGTGGGTCACGTAGGGAGAGTTGTGACACTGCAGCAATAGTGTAGACTGAACCCACAGTCTTCTCATAACCACAGCGGAGCTTCGGGTAGCTTGGGGCTCTAACCCAACTGGGACACGCAAGGCATGCTGCAATTTTTACTGTGATGTAGCAAGGCACGATGGGAGCTTGGTTGTGGTTGTCACTGTGGGTAGGGGCTGGGGCTTGGATGTAGGGAACTTTTGCTGTTTATGCCTTGATTTTTCTGGGAAGGGTCAAGAGTTTTGCTGTACTTGGTTTACGCCCTTACCACAAATAAACAGGTGTGCTGGTCTTTCCTTAGGTGTAGGTTAAGTACTGTCATGTAGTTCTTTTTCATAAGAATGACTTTTCTGAAGTTTCCTCTTTTTTGTTTGGTTGGTTGGTTTGTTTTGTTTTTTGTTTGCTTTTATAGTGAAAACAGAGAAACGTGGTTTCTGTGGCATAGTAAAGCTCTTCTAAGGATCTCTTATTTCTAAAGTTGCTCTGTCTTTAAAATGTGACAGCTCGCCTATTTTGTTTTATTGCATTTTGAAATTACATCTCTAGGCCTGTTGAGCCAAGGGTTTGTAATGTGGCAAGAGTAGTGTACCGTCTGCATTGCTTCTCTTGACTGGTTGTGCTCAAGATCAGATTTACAGAAAATAACCCCTTTTTATTTTGGGAGGTTATTTTATTGCTAATAGCTTAATACCAGTTCTTCCACTGATACATGATTTTCTGCCTGCCTGTCTTTCCACTTGAAAATATTGCCTTGACTTCCATAAAGAAAGAGACCAGCCAAGTCTCTGAATAAATAGGTAAAAAATCTGTTTGTAAGAAAAAGTGAACAGAATTAGGTATCTTTCAGAGCTGTATTAATTTTCAATCCATGTAAAGCTGGCATAGAACCCAAGCCAGGCAAAACATGTAGATGTTTAGCTCTTTTCAGAGGTATAAAACCTGGCTTTAGGTGCCTAGGTTTTTTCTGTCATAGTGGTAGAAGAGCAGTTCCCAAATTACTGAGATGTGGACAAAGCCCCAACAGATTTGGGCATTGAGAAGGACTAAATGCAGGGACGTGGCTGGGCACCGGCTTCTCTTTGAGACTTTAGGTTCCCAAAGCAGAACTGACAATCGATTCTGTCTGCTCTGGTGCCAGAACTTGTTCCTGAGGTAAGTGTCAGCTGGAATAGTTTGGAAGAACTGAGGGGAGCTTCATCCCTTCTTGAAATCTTGCTGGAATTTCTTCTTAGCCTTATGGTACCACAGAACTTATGTGCTTGCCAAGAAATTTGAAGGTGTTCAGTGTGATGCTTGCAGCAGGAAGCTCTGGTATTTCTTGTGTTGTGGAACAGGGCCTTCATCATGGAGCTACCAGCAGGTTGAATCTTGGGCCCCTCTGCCCGCCCATTGCTCAGAAGAAGAGAATGCTCAAACCCTGACAGGATTTCAGGAGACTTTGAGGGATTGTTTTGGTTTATTTTGTCCACCCATGAACAAATGCCTTGATGCCTTTTTGGACTGCAGATTTTGATTTAAGAATTTGTGTACTTGAATTTGTTGGCTGAGTCTGGATGCAAAAGTGCATTGTGAGAGACCTTATTTAGGAAGAAAGTCATTCAGTGAAAGGATTGGGTGTTTGTTTCTTCTTCTTTGGAACAAGTAGCAGAGCATAAATCTGTGGCCCATACGCCCAGGCAACTTCTTCAGTTTGTGTAGAACCTGCGCCTTTGTTTTGCAGCACATTACACCCCTGTAGGTGAAAAGACCTTGCCAGTACAGAAGAGGCCACATGCAGAGTGTGCAGTTGAAGTTCTGCTGGGCTGTCAGGGCTGGTGGCAGTGTCTTTATGAAACTCTACTGTCGTGAACACCACAGAGACTCAGTGGTTTTTGCATCTGTCACCTGGAATTTGGGCAGCAGTGAGAGTAGCAGGGAAGAGATGGCATCAGCAGGCACATTTTGGAAGCTGGGAAGTGGTGGCAGCCTCCGGGTCTCTCTGTCTCAAGGGTAGACAGAAGGATGATGAAGGAGAGCCTCACTCATAGAGAAGGTGAGGAATGTGGGGAGAGGACAGGAGAGAGAAAGTACATGGGTGAATCATAAGAGGTAGGAATTTGTGGTGGAGTGATGGTCAGGTGAGTGATGAAAGCAGGAAGTGGAGAAAAATGCCAGTTCTTCCAGTAGCTACTGGTGAACTGACACTTCAAGCTGTTTGGGTCCTAGCTGATCAGAGGCTAATACATATGATAATACCATCCTCAAAAGCCAGGCAGAATCAGCAGAGAGCTGGACAGTGAGGGCTATATTCTTACATATATGTTGCCCAAAGAGAGAAGCAGTTTATTTCTGTCAACCCTTAATCCCTCCCTGCCTCCTCAAAAAAAATCCAACAAACCCATCTCTGAATTGCTG
This sequence comes from Chloroceryle amazona, assembly GCA_027560015.1. Taxonomy (NCBI): domain Eukaryota; kingdom Metazoa; phylum Chordata; class Aves; order Coraciiformes; family Cerylidae; genus Chloroceryle; species Chloroceryle amazona. The sequence goes on along the minus strand of JANHFX010010047.1, from coordinate 40,091 downwards.
ATGGAATCTTTGCTACAAATTGGTGAATACCGTGGTTTTGTGTGAATGCTGGGAGTGTGCTGTAGGAATATGCAGGAGAGACAAAATGAGCAGGTGAGGCAGCAATGAACATAGCTACAGGCACACAAGAAGTTGGAGAAGAAGCAACAGAAAAGAAACAAAACACTGAAGGCAGCACAGAAAAGATGACAAGATGAATTGGACAGACATTTTTAATAGACTAGCTAGGTGTGTACTGAATAGATGGAAGTAAACCAATTTAGGTATGAATAATTCTTGTTAAATGTCTGTATGAAACCTTGTTATTCTGTTCTTGTTTCTGTGGCACGGCAAAACTTGATTGCCATCAGTCAAGCTGTGTCATATCTGAGGCCAAGACACCCTTTTCTTCTGCTCTTGATTCTGAAAAAAAAATCATCTGTATGAAGAGCTGTTCCTGTTAATAGTGGGTGCTTCTGACAGAAATGGATGATAATCAGAATAATTGTGAGGTGATTTATGTCCAGGTGGACACAGCGATGTGTTGGCTGCCTTTAAAATATAGGAGCCTTCCAAGGGAACGTCACACAAATGTGGGACCCTTTGGAAAATTGCTAGACTACTGCTGCTTTTCCTCCCCTCTGCTTGTGAAAATACATTTTCTGATATATAATTAGGTGGTTAGCTACAAAGAGTTGAGAAAAGTTGAGCTAGGAAAATGGTGAAGTCTAGAAAACCCTCGCTACAATTTATGGTTGTAGGTTTGTGTTTTGGAGTAGTTGTTATTTTTGGACTAAGTGCAAGAGAGGAGTACAACTTTATCTTAGATCACATTTTACTTAACGAGGTTTGTCTGATCCTAACTACAATGCATCCATGTAAGCAGCAAAATGTAGGTTGCAGGTTCAGATTTTAGTAGGTACTTAAACTTTGTGGTCTTGTTTGGTTCTTTTGTTAAGAAGATTGAAATCTTAAGTTGCTATATGCACTGAAGAAATGTTGACATTCTGTTCAATGACATTTGGTGGAATATGACAGCTGTTAATTTTTGAAAACTGGGGATACTTTTTAATACAAAAGCAGATACGTGCGGTGTGTTGGGGCAGGAGTTTTTAAAATATTCACACATCTGGGGTTTGAAAACATACGATGTTATGTTCTGGATGCAGTTTGAATTCCTGAAGTGACATAAGAATAACTTCCTCCTGATTGCCCAAATATGAACACAGGGGACATGAAAAGGGATGTGCATTTCAAATATTAGCTGTCTACTTTTAACTCACCTTTAGTGATTGATTTGACAACGCTTTATTCCCCACCATCCAAAAAAGACTGGAATGTGAACTTGACTAGGCTTTGTCTTACATTTTTTTGCTTTGTAGTATTATAAGGAAAGAATATTTTCATATCCATTGTCAGCTGCTTCTGTGTTTGTGGAGCTGTGGGGTTTTGAGAAATGGACCTGGAGTTTTGGAGCTCACTCTCCTCATACTCAGGCCCTGGGTGTTTGGTGTTCTAGAGTAGCAATTCTGGAATCCCAAACAGAGGTACCCTGAGTGAAATCTGGTCCATCTTAAAGTCGAGGTGTTATCCTGGACACCCATGTGCCAAGCATTTCTACTTTTCAATGCACTGGCAGAGGCAGCCTTCGTAGCACAGTACGAGTTAACTAACCTTTCTTCTTTACCTTCTACAGACACTGTGACTGATGAGAGTTAAAGGCCATGGATGAAGATGGTCTTGAATTGCAGCCACATGAGCCAAATGCATTTTTTGATCCAACAGGTCTGTCAGGACATAATTTTTAGACAAGAGTGTTCACATTAGATGCAATTAACTGCTGTTTATTTCATCTTTGCTTGAAAATGCTGTGCTGCATTGATGCTTTTGTATAGAGTAGTCGCTTTTGATTTTTGCTTGTTTTTATTACTCAGAGCAATATGAATGAGCTACTGTTCTTTCAAGTAATAGTTGTTTGGTTACTGGGGGAGAGTCTAAAAATTAGTAATCTTTTCCAGGAGAGAAAATGTTCATCTTAGTTGTGTTCACATCTACTGAGGACTTGCTTTATTGGCTCCTCATATGTCTGCCATCATAATTGCTTGTAGCCTGTTAGGCCTGTCTTACTGAATTGCAATAGAGTGTAAAAATTGGGAGTAAAATAGAATTTCAGTTGTTAACCACCTGATCTGAGTTAGTTTTACAATTTAACTGCTATTATAATTATGTTTTTCAGGAGCTGATGCAGCACATATGGATGGAGATCAGATTGTTGTGGAAGTACAGGAAACAGTATTTGTTTCAGATGTAGTCGACTCTGATATAACCGTGCATAATTTTGTTCCTGATGATCCAGATTCTGTAGTAATCCAAGATGTCATTGAAGATGTTGTTATTGAGGATGTTCAGTGCCCAGATATCATGGAGGAGCCAGATGTATCTGAAACTGTCATTATTCCTGAACAAGTGCTGGACACAGACGTAGCCGAAGAGGTTTCTTTGGCTCATTGCACTGTCCCAGATGATGTTTTAGCTTCTGACATAACAGCAGAAACAATGTCTATACCAGAACATGTACTGACAAGCGAGTCAATGCATGTACCTGAGGTTGGACATGTAGAACATGTAGTTCATGATAATGTTGAAGAAGCAGATATTGTCACTGATACTCTGGGAACAGATGTTGTTTCTGAGGAAGTCTTGGTGGCAGACTGTGCATCAGAGGCAGTGATCGATGCCAATGGAATCCCTGTGGAACATCAAGATGAGAAGGGCAACTGTGAAGATTACCTTATGATTTCCTGTAAGTGTCTGGGCAAAGCCATTGAAATTCTTAGGGCCTGGGTGGTGCTTGAAGTATCTGAGGGAGGGCTTATGATGGTACCAAACCCAGATGTTCTTTATTATTTAATGAAATGCAGGTCTCACAAAATATACTCAGATGGAGGGCTTTTTAGGAATACATACCAGCCAAAAATTTTGGTGAAGCTAATGGAGAGATATACTGGCAAATGCATGTCTGGATATCTATCATTCCTGTAGCATTTTACAGCATGTGGACAGAGGAGTAGGAATTCAGTAAGCTAAATGCCATATATTTAGTAAGAACTAAAAGAAAATAAATGTGACATTGTTTGAAAACACATGCAGGTTACTAAAATTACTGAGAAGACATTAAGAAAACAAACAAAATCACAGAAAGGGGAAAGTAAATAAAAACAAACAAACAAAAAAAAAAAAAACAAAACAAAACACCCCAAACATTTTTTGGAAGTCCAGGTTGCAGTTTGTTATCCTTGTGTTATTTTTTGCTTAGTCCCCTTCTCTCATTTATGGTTAGATCCAGGCAAAAATGTTGTCTTTGCTGTTAGGATGTGTTTTCTTCTCTTGATCAAGCGAAGGACACGGGTGTACTGCTAATAAAAAGAGTAGCTGTCACTGCTCATAGCTGCGAAGCAACGGTGAATATCTTAATCTCCCTTAGGAACAGTGGCACAATCCATTTGAATCACATTTCAAAAGATTTAAAGTAGAGGGTGAAGAAAAACAGAGCATATCAAAACCCTTTTTTCCACTGAGGATATCCATTTGTGTGAACTAGAGCTTACTCTTAAGTATGTTACTTATTATAATGATTACTCAGTGCAGCACCCAGGAATGTCAGAGTGTCACTGCTGAACATTTGCTGTAGAAATAGAAAAGCTTTGTTAGGCTGGTTTAGTACCATTTCAGGTACTTGAGTTTTGTCTAGCATTAAATGACTCCATTGATGAGGCATACTTCATGCTCTGCTTCAGTTCCCATTTTTTTCTTTTTTTTTTTTTTTTCCCCAGCCTTTTTTTTTTTTTTTTACCTTTGGACACTTTTTTTTTTGAAATGTATAATAACCTGTTTTAATTTTGTATTCTGTACTTATGGATTTTAATGTTGCTTCTCCTTACCTAGGATCACTGCATTTCTTAATTTATCATCTCTTGAGTTCCTTGAGTAACCTTGTGCAGCCATGTTTTGAGTTTATATGAGGTACAGTTAATTCTCTATTATCTGGGAAAACAATGAATGGGATAATGCAAAGTATGGATAACACAGAATATTGTAAAATTAAGCTGCAAAATCATACTGATGTGAAAAAGGTCAGGGATACTGCTCTGGGAAAGAGTATCCAAATGAATAAATGCACTCTGTAGTACGGTGCAGTCGTAACTTCCTGATTCTAGACCCGTTAGGTGGGAGGAAAGCAGCTCAAATGCTTCTGCACCCACATCACAGTCAGGCAGCAAAAGTGGATAACCCATCTATGGATAATTGAGGCCTGACTGTGTAGACTTAAGTGGTGATCCTTACCTGTTTCTTATCCCTGCCTGTAGCCCTCTAAGATGCTGTTGCTCCTGTCTCTCTGCTTGCCCTTCTCCCGAAGGTTGTCATCCTGCAGCATGGCAGCAGAGTGAGGCCTCTGGGGTTGCTGCCATAGGAGCACTTTGCAAATTGTGTCTGTGGAAATTCAAGTGAGAGGGGTGGGTAGATACGTGTCCCATTTAACCATTGCCAGTGGCTGAATGAGGACAGAATGACTTTGTAGATACCACATTGTGTGATCTCTAAAATACTCAGTCAGCTAGGAAGTTGTCTTAGATGTACCAGTTGTCAACAGGTAGTAACTGGCAGAAAACACAGGAATTTAATTGTTCAGTTGTGCTGGGATATGCTCACTTTTCAGCCATGTTATTTCTGTAGTTTTATACTTAAGTTAATATTAAATGCCTCTTGGTAGTCTTACAGTGTACTTACTTAGATTCAGAACCTTAAATAAGCCAGCATTTAAAACAATCATTAAACTGCAAAATATGCATCCTTTTTATTTGTGTTTAAAATATTAAGTATGTTCTAAAGTTCATTTAAAAGGGAAGTTCCCTATTACCACCTACTGTGTTTAAAGCCTGCATAACTAGTTCTTCTGGTTCTGAAGTTGGTCTAGTGCTTTTCCATCAAGTAAAAACTCGCTTGCCAAATAGTCTCTTCATTGTATGGAAAGCATTATTTGAATTAGTTGGGTTTTTTTCCCATCAGCAGTATATGTGTTTATTGATCTCTTGACTGTCTCAGTTCTTCAGTTAAACTTAGTATTAGGTGCTTTTTAAAAGGTAGTAAAATCAGCCTAGTTTTTGGTTGGTTTTTGTGTTGTTTTTTTTTCCATCCTTATCTATAAATTCATGCTCTAGTCTGGCAAATCTCCCTGAACTGCAGGGGCAGATGTTGGTATGTAATTTTGTCTGCCATTAGAGCAGCCAAGGGTGGCTGCTTTCCAAATCTGGGAGCTAGGCTGGGTTCTTCGGGATGCTTTTGTCTGTCTTCCTTTTAGTTACTCACTTGCAAAACGGGGGATGACACTTTGTGATCTTTCTGTTCTGGGTTTCTCAGTCTATAGTTTTTGGTGGAAGTTACTGGCAAAATCTTTTTTTATTATCTTCTTGCTACCTCGTGTCTCTCTTTAAGCAGTTCCATTTTTGTTCCTAATGAACTGAGTCTACAGATATTTTCTGAAGATAATTTTCTTAGCTTTATCCTGAAAACACTTGCTTTGAAATAACTAATCTATATGTACTTTTTAAAATGCTGTGCTTCTTCCTTCTTTCTCAGTTTGAGACTGGTTTGTCTTTTCAAAGAGTACAGTCCCTGTGGGTTTCATTCTGTGACTTTGCTTCAATAAATTCAGTATTATAGTACTTCTTTTCCCACTTAGATTTAATTTAGCTTCTGTATTGATATGCCTTTGCTTTTTTAATTCCCAAAGATAACATTTCTTGGCACAGCTTGCATCATCACTTATCTTTTTATGTACTCACCTTTTTTCTTCAATGCCCTCAAGCTTCATTTTTGGTCCATGGTAGACTTAGGCACTTATGGCAGAGCAGAATCAGATATTCATTCAACAAAGAATGCAAACTGCTACTAGTTAGTAGCTTGAAAAAGATTCAGGGAGGTTTGATAAATCAGTTTTTCTTTCACATACACCATAACAGGCCAGTTCATGAGTCTGGTCAGGAAAGGATGAACTGTGGTTTTCCTCACACTGGTACTAATTATTTGGTAGCAAATTTTAAGGCTTGAAAAAAACGTTTCTCTCTAAGTGAAATAGTAACGTGGAGATTAGATATGCTTGTCAAAAGAACAACAAAAAAACTCCTGCATTTACTAACCAAGGGAAGCAGTGCCTTACACCTGGCCATAAAATGGAAATTAAGATCTTTGCTTGTACGATTTTATTCATTTTGTCAAAATAAGACACATTCTCTGGCATGAACTCATTCCAGAAGACAAAAATACAGGCTCTGATATAGTTGTATTTAACTGCAGTAAAAATACTGAGGCACAAAGGAGTCTGGAGAGAGGGGGGTAGCCTCAGCAAGTTTAAGGTTCAGTTTTAGGAAGTTACATGATGTTTGTAAATGCAGGGGCTATGTTACATCCACCTATATCCTTACTTTGGTCTGAGTTAGACATGTCTTTTGTTTATTGTATCTGAATTAACACTTTTCATTACAGGAGTCAGAACCCAAGGTCCTCAAAGAGAGAGAATAATGATTGCATCTTTTCATAGGTCTAGGAGAAACCTATCTTTTCTCATCCTTGTTGAATGCTTAAGTTGCAAGCAATGGATCTGATCAACAAAGCTGTAAAGTTCATCTCTTCACTAGGGCCATCTAGTAGACTTCTAGTCAAGAAAACAAAGTGCTTTTATTTGCCTTTATTTCTTTTACTTTCAGCACAAATAAGTACCTCCCTCTTTTCCTTGGAGGTTCCTGAAGATTCAGGAAATCATGTTTTTCTTTCTGTGAAGTAGAACTTGCTGTCATACTTCTGCCTGACCACGGGAATGGTGCCAGCAGCTGTAGCAGCTGAGGCTGGTCAAAAGTTCACTGTGAGAGGTGATGGAGATGGGAGTTCCCTTGGGCTGAGTGATGCCTCAAAACTTGGTCTGATTTCCTTGCTGGAGAGAGTAGGACAAGAAGGACTGTTGCTCATGTGTAATGGCAACGGCAAAATCAAAATAGAATAGTTTTTTATTTTCTGACAGGTTAAGAAACCTGCTTTTCCATTCAAGATAAAACTGGATGGTAAAAATAACTTTTTCAGTGGACTAGGAATACTCTGCTGTCAGGTGAAGTACAAGTAAAATGTTTCTGTCACGAATAACTGAACAAAGTCTGTCTGGGTTGTACAGCATACTTTTAATCTATTTAACAGAAGAGAACAGTTTGCAGTGGCCTTTTTCATTAAGAATGGTTAAATAGGGTTGTTTATTTTGTGAGCAGACAGGTATCCCATGATGTGCATTTTTTTAGCAGCAAAGAGAACCCTTTGGGAAGGTGAAGGCTGACAAAATTGATGATTCTTGTCTAATTACTCCACAGACAGATGTTTAAGATCTGTTAAATCTGTGTAGAGACAGACTTGTTCTTATAATACTTGTAGCAATTGATTCAGTACGTTATTTAACAACGTGCAGTGTGTACTTTAAAAAGATGGCAGCTTTGTTAGTACTTAAGTGAATTTTATCTTTTACAATCCCTTTATTTTCCACATTAATCCCATGTAGAGAAGAAATGGTAGGAAAGAGTAAGTGTAAAATCTCACAGAAGCAATTAAAAAAATAAAGACAGCTACAAACACTTGCACTTTTCTAGTTAGAAGTAAAAGAGTGCAAGGCCACACAGTCTATATCTGCTGATCCATTAAATATTGGATGTGAAAAAGTAAAATCAACTTAGTGGGGAAAGTGTGCATGTCACAGTTAAATAAAAGATGTATCATTTAAGCAAATGCAGTGTGCAGGATTTGGGACTAGCATGTATGCTTCTATATGGGGAATCTAGTTTCAGCTGGGTTTCAAATACTGGTTCTATTATCAATGCCCAGGAGCTTGTTTCTGTTCCAGAAATGCCACTGGACATATTTTGATAGGAGGATGAAGAGATAATTATTCATTGGCCATTATTGTTTGACATTATACATGACTTTTTTTTTAATTAGATGTAGTATTTTCTAGAAGACAAATTCTGTCATCATGATAGAATACATATTAACCAAGCAATCTGTTGTTCTTGTTGCCTGCATCTTTTCTTTCTTTGCTTTACTCTATTCCTTTTTTTTGTTTATCTGTTGGTCTCTTTTTGTAGTTGTTGTTGATTTCCTTGTAATGTAAATGATAACTAGACCAGCTTTAAGCAAGCCAGATCTTTATTATTATGTGACACCTTTCTCAGCTTTCTCAAGCATTCTCTGTATGGAGGCAATTGTTGCAACACTGGAGAAGCGCGTGCATTTTTTAGTTGTATCTTGCAGCTCATAGTGTGCAGAAGAGCAGGCTGCTCTCATCAGTGAGGTCTGTGAAGAATGTCAGCATACTTGTAATTTACATAAAATGTTATCTAAAAATTTCTCTTTTTCACTTGGAGAATTAGTCTGAATCCACCTTTTTATTGAAGTAAAGTTATGAGCTAGTAGAGGGGGTAAAATATCATATACTTAAAGTTGTAGTGTTCAGTTATTATCTAATTAGAGGCCCAAAGTATGACAGTGTTGGAATAATGCTGGTCTGAACTTTTTCCTAGCATGTGACTTGTGATTAGTTTAGTAACTGCCCTGCCTCTCTACTTGAAAGGAAGCGATCTCTTATAAGCATAACTAATGCTTTTAAGTACTTTTGGGGGTGTTTTTTTGTGATTTCAAAGAGGAACAATGTGAAAGAAGATCAGTCATGCATGGTGTTTGTGGGAGCCCTTGATGGGCTGTTGTGAATTCTAACGAAAAATTCAAACATGATCACAATTCCAACTTCAAACATTGGCCAGTCAAGTATTTAGGGATATAATTTTCTCCGATTGTGAGACTAAAACATGTGAAGAATGCAGAAACTTGGGGAAGTGTTACACAGAAATAAGATTTCCTAAATGCTGCCATAGCATCAGTGAATCAGTATAGATAAATGCTTGTGTAGCCATGGGACAAAATGACATGGCAGTGGTACTTTTTTTGATGGATATCCATCCTCTTTCATCTTGTTCATCTCTTCTGATTTTTATTCTTTTTCCTACCTTTTTGCTTCCACCTTACTTTGCTTCCTTTTACTTGTTTGCTAATGTACTGCAAATATTATTACTTTTCAAGTCCTGTCAGGGACTTTAGATTTCCAAATATTATCACTGGTCCGGAGGGAATTATTTCTTCTTTTGGCTGAGGAAAGTTTGTCTAATATTCCTACACATCAATTTCCTTACAGTTTAATGGAACTGTTAAAAAATATTTAAACCAGTTGTTACATTTTTAAACCACTCTGGAATATAAAGGGAAATCAGAGCTAAGCAAACTCTAAATTGTGTAATGATTTTTATTTTTTTTTTTAAATCATGTTGTTTAAAAGATGACTTTGAACCTTGGAGAACTTACTTCAAAGAGTCAATGGAGCATATTTCTAAGATGTAGGATTCCTCTGTCGTGAATATTATCAGTGGATACTTCCATATATGTATGGAAATAAAGGACTGTTTTGGTTAGAAAAAAACAGCCTGTTTCACATGGTGCACGTAGATTTGTTTTCTCTCGGATTGCTTCAGCCATCATTTTCCTTCCCTGAGTATGTTCCAGCATCAGTTGAGCTTGGTGGCAGACTTCCCCGTTGGCTTCAGCGGTGTAAAATCAGTCTACGCTGATTTGAAAGCCTTCCAAGTACACGTGCGTGACACTGGAAACAGCCAAGTTAAAGGAGAACTACTACATAAATCTAGAGTAGGAATGAAAGCAAGTTTTGTTTCTGTCAGATTTCCAGTGACATTTGATGTTTTGTGCATAAGTCAAGGAATTTCTGGGTGTATGTACTGTGGAGCTGCGCTGTTAACGTGATGCAAAAAGAACGTCTTGAGTTTTTTACTTCTGAAATGCTTTGGGGTTTCAGCTACAAGGTGTTACGTTGTCCCATGACACATGGTAATTTTTTGAACACCTTGAACCATTCTGTGTGGTGGCCATTGATCGTGAACTTGGCAAAAGAGTATTTAATGGGGTTTTTTCTGCTGCTCTTTTGGTGAGGAGCTAGACTAATTTATTTTAGTGCTTTATAATTTAATGCTATTCATAGTCCTTTGATTGAGAAACTGTACTTTAATACAGTTGTGTTTGATACATGAGACAACGCATGCTAGTTTATCTAATGTAAAGGCTAATTTATTGACTTTATGTCAGGAAAAGAATATTAATAACATTTTGAGCTTTTGGGGTTTTTTTTAAGTAGATCTTAAAGTAAATGGAAACTGGGTAGTAAAGCTGTGGTTTAGTTATGATGATAGTTTAAATTAAAAATTCTACAGCATTTATGGGATGGTTCTTACACTTCCTTTAGTATAAATTTCATGTCTTGTTGTCACGAACTGAAGTTACGCTTGGCTCTGAGGCAGCCGCATCAGCCTCCAAAAGTGACTTTATGGACAATAAAGTCACAAGTTACACAAGTATGCTGTTGTGTCAAGAATTCTTAAATAAGCTAAATGCTCAAAAAACTTCTGGGGCTTCTGAAATTGGGAGATTCCCCGAATGTCTTGAGATGGTGGGTTTGATTTTTGCGAATGCCTATTTAGTTTGTTTGGGTTTTTTTCCTCAAAACCCCATGCTTAGCAAAGCAAGGCGGTGTCTGTGCGTGCCTGCATGGAGTATGTCTTACAAATCAGAACTGGATTCCTCATCAAGCTGGCAGTTAGCCACGTTTGTGTAGGAGGCCCAGGCAAGTTATGGCAACGCAAACTGAAGCACAGTGTTGGTGCAGTGCACTTCTGAAAGCCAGAGAACATCATTGGAGCCAACAGTAAGGAGAGTGCATGGGACTACAGCATAAACTCCCATGCAAGTCCCTTGCAGTAAGGACAAGTGAACAGTCAGTTGAATAGGTTCACCAGTGCTGTAGCATCGGGGCAGTGCATTCAGAGTGTGCTCGATCCCTCGGCTGCTGAGTGCATGAGAAGAGTGCAGGGTTTTCTTCCTGGAGTTTTAAGTTTCCTCTCAAGTCAGCTGAAGAAGCATCGATAACACTGCTTTGCAAGGAACCAGGTCTGACTGGCAGCAGTAGCACCACTTGCATTAGAGACAGGGTTGAGCAACAAGTAATGCTTTTGAAAAAAACCCCAGTTAATAGTTTATTAGTTGTGAAGGAGAAAGCAGATAAAACTGAGAATAATGAAATTATGCCACAGAGTAAGTACTAACGTGCAGTTTCCTCCTACCATTATATTATGGCAGATCACTGGTTCCCTAATTAGCATTGCCTGGTCTGGTGCTCATGCTTCCAGTCATATCACTGCAGTGCTCTTCCACTTCCCCCTTAACTAGAAGATACAGCTTGAATTTATTTTTTGTGTTTATTGTTGCTGTTTTGAGGATGTGAAAAAATTATGAGTAGGTTGTTTATCACAAGTTCTTAATTTTAAACTGCTTCCAAATTTGAGTAATAAAGTAAAAAAGTATTTCAGATATGTCTGTCTATATATGACTGAGTAATTGTAATAACTTGTTTTTGTAGTGGATGATGCTGGTAAGATAGAACATGAAGGTCCTGCTGAAATTACTATGGAAGCAGAATCAGAAAGTGGCTCTTGTAAAGTGGATGGCATTTGTCCAGAAGTCATCAAGGTCTATATATTCAAAGCAGATCCTGGAGAAGATGATTTAGGTAAAACTTGCTCATTTTAAAATACTCTAAGCTGACATCTGAAATTTTACATAGTTAGAGACTGCGGTTTCTCTCAAGTCATCTGGAAAGAGCTGCAAGTCTAACGTTAACGAGTGACACACTTCAACATTTCTGCTGTTTAGCACGGGATTTGAACGTGGTGTATTTAAGATATTTTCTCTGGTCTTCCTAATCAGGGGGCACAGTAGACATTGTGGAGAGTGAGCCAGAGAATGACCATGCAGTTGGATTACTCGATCAAAATAGCAGTATTCGTATTCCAAGGGAGAAGATGGTTTACATGACTGTAAATGATTCTCAGCATGAAGATGAAGACTTAAGTAAGTAGGTGGCTTTCATTTGGGAACAGGGATTTTCACTTTCAGCAGTGCAGTGTTCCTATTAATTTTTTCTTGGCTACTTTTTCTCTTAGATGTTGCAGAAATAGCTGATGAGGTTTATATGGAGGTGATTGTAGGAGAGGAGGATGCAGCAGTGGCCCATGAACAGCAAATTGATGACAATGAAATTAAAACTTTCATGCCCATAGCTTGGGCAGCAGCTTATGGTAGGTAATACTCAAAAGAATTCTTCGTGGTGACACTGTCTATAACAAAATGTTGGGGATTGTTTCTAGGAGGGTAGTGAAGTATTTGTGCCTCTCTGTTTGTTTTTAAAGTGTTAGTTTAAGAACGGTTTATTGGCATAAGAAGCCTTAAGAAGAGAGAAGCTGTAAGGCAGGGTCCTTCTTACTCCAGTTTTAACAGGCATTTTCTTTCTCGTTTTCATGACGTAGAAGGGGAAGTACACAAGATTTCAGTTGAAAAATTGGATCTCAAGTACATCTGTCCTTCACAGTTTTAGGACACAGTAGAGCTGGTGTGAGACCACAACTGAATATTTGATGGGAATCTGTAAGATTCATTGTAACAGTGAAAGGCAGCACTGACCTCTAGCTTGATTTAAGTGCTTTCTAGAAGGGGCTTATAAAAATGTGGTTTCACTAATGGAAATAATGAATAGATTAACAAAAAAGAAACTGGAGGGAGACAAAATTATAGCAGAACCTTGAGGATATTTGCAGCATGCAGAAACATTTTTCTTGATTGTCAGTATTTGAGAACCAACTGGTTCACACATTGATTTCCAAAACTTGCGTAAGCTGATAGATCAAAATCTCATCTTAGAAATGTTTCCGTATTGCCCCTTTCTCCTTCTAAATGAAGCAGAAGAAATAGTAGAGGACAAAACTTAGGCTATATGGCTGCATGATGTGGATTGTGCTGATGGGCCCAGCAGACTAATGGCAGGGAAGTGCTGAGAATGCAGTGGAGGCTGGAACCACAGCCAGGAGTCACAGAGGAAGCAAGATTTTGGGGAGCAGTGCAGATCAGCAGCTGTTGCACCGAGAGCCTTGTCTTTGGCCATCTACTGGTGAGCGCGGTTTCAGGGCAGGGGAAAGGACAGAAGCCAGGTTGAGTGAGAATTAAAAATGAAGTTAAGGGAACTCAAACCAGCAGTTGTAGACTGACCGTTCAGCGGGTTTGGATTATGAAGAGAAAATAGAACAGTGTTTTTAGAACAGAGAGGTGGAATTGAAAGAACTTGAAAATGTGGGAAGCAGCGGAGTGATTGCGTTGTCAGCAGTTAGCAAACTGAGCATGCAAGGTGAGAGGTGGCAGGGAAGAAAAGAAATAATGAAGCATGAAGGCATGAAAATGTCAAAGGTTTGTCATCTGCACTTCTTGGAACTCTTCTCCGCTTAAAAGAGTGTTTAACAGCTAATAACAACGGCGTCTCAAAATGTTACATTAGTTTCATTGCTGTATTGTAGCAAAGCCCAGTCCTACTGTGCTTTGTTCCAGCAATACTTTGGTAATTCTGTTGTAATATTGGGGCCTGTTTTGCGTTATAGTCGAGAAGAGCTCGTCACCCACCTCTTGCAAAGTGTACTCTCTACGTCTAAGATGTGAAATGGGTTTTTGCTTTCAGCGTTTATCACTTGCCACATTTGCTGTTCAATACTTGAGCTAGCATGTAGATCAGAAGCTTTAGGCTCTGCACTTGCCTGATCCTGTCTCTGAGCCTTCTTACAGTAATCATAAGTATTCATTCTCGGCACTCTGCAAAGGGAACAGGTATTGAGAATCTTGCACTTTCTTCCAGCTCAATATTCCTGACTTATTTGTGTGCTTTGCTTTTACTAGGAACCGTCACCTTCATTCAAGTGAGAACGACAACATTTGTTACTAAATTTTACTTCTGTCCTTAAATCAACAATGTTAAACTGCTTGCCAATAATACCTTCCTGAATATAGATATTTTTAGCTGTAATTTAGATGTAATGTTTTACATCCAGTAATACCATTGGTGTATTAAACACGAAGCTCTGTGAGGCAAAGATTGATTCCTTCTTTCTATTATACAAAACTGAGCATGCTCTTTGTCCCCAGTAGAAAGAATTTCTAAGTGTTAAAGCATCAGGTGTGCAAATATTAAGTAGCGTACTTTGTGTGCAAGTTTATGAGCTGTTCAGAATGGTTCTTCAACTGCAGTTCCAGTTCTGAAATGTGGTATGTGAGAAACTCGAGCCAGGTGAATTCAGACGTCTAGAAGTGAATGGGAGCTCACACATGACCATATTTCAGGACTGATAAGAAAGCTGAGCACAGTAAATACTGTGAAATGGTACTGTTGACCAACATTAAACATTTTGGGCATAATTAGCAACCAAAGAAATGCAAAAGGTACTGAATTTAAAGGAGAACTCATTGTGAAGTGGAAAACCATTAATTACTGTAAATTGTGTACTCCTGTAAAATGAGGTCAACAAAGCCACTGCTTCCAGGTTCATAACATCAACCGTAATTCCTAAGTCACAGAGAAGTTTTGCAGGTCATCCTGTACGTAATTATGGTTTGATTAAAAGTCCAAATAATAGTTCTTTTTATCATTATTATTGGTATTGTAGAGCTTGTTGCCCAGATCATCTGTAGAGGGATGACGGTAGGTAACTTGTTAACTTCTCTTTTTAGGTAATAATAACGATGGCATTGAAAGTCGGAATGGCACTGCGAGTGCTCTTTTGCACATAGATGAGTCAGCTGGACTTGGGAGACTAGCTAAGCAAAAACCAAAGAAGAAGAGGAGACCCGAGTCTAGGCAGTATCAAACAGGTGAGTGGCGGGTGGCTGGCTCCACTCTTCCTCCTCACAGGCACCCACCCATAAACAGATGTGCTTTGCTGATAGCACTTGCAATGTCTTGTAAAAAACCCAGCAGTTATCTGGGGAATTATTTTGTTGACAACACTTCTCCATCCTAAGTAAGTGTGTATTTTAAAGTTTTTAAATACATGGCTGGTTTGGATTGGGGGTTGTGTTTTAGAGGAAATCATCTCTGCTGTAGGAAAAAACAATCAGGATCATAGCAAAAGGTTAAAAAACTGTGAACTTGCCACAGCAGTTTTAATGTTTAATGTAAATTTTCTAAAGATAACATTAGACTAACAGTGTTTTGTAATTGTGCTTTTTTCAAAACCTTTTTTGACTTTATTGAAAACACACAGAACGATACAGTTGATTACAGCAGCTCCGTAAATAACTGGGAAATCTATACACCTTTTTCCTTCAGTTGTGAAATAAATTGCCTTGATATTCACTCCAGTGTTCTGACCTGCATTTGTAAGACAGATGTGCCCCTTCGGCAGTACTTGGTTTCTGCTGTTACTGTGCTATGGTCTGAATGATTTATTCGGTCTGATGAAAGTTGAAGTAGCACACGGCTCTTGTCTTTAGTAGCCTTGCCTTAAATGATTCTAAAAGTTTCATTCCACAGCCTGACTTAACTGTAGGAGTTCTGTTTTGTCTAGTACTGAGTCAGTAAACCAGGCATATTTTAACCTCCAAGTTTGCTTTTTCTGTTTCCAGCTACCTAGCCAGTTCTTCTAAAACACTTTGGGAAAAGAGGGCTTTTTAGCATGCCTAGACAAATTCAGGGTAAACAAATCAGGCTCGTGGATGAGTGCAAATAAGTTCCAGAGCTTTGAGGCGTCTGTATGCGAAATGTGTTCACACTGATTCCTGCTTGGTACCTCTTCAGATTGTAACTGGGACAGATGACACAAGAAGGAGGTTTTGGCTTGGGGACATGTGAGTTGCAGTCAGTAGTAGGTGATGAAACTGCCAAATTAAACTTATCTATAGATTCGTGGAAAAGTCAAAGAAGATCATGTGCTGTGCTTCCTGTGTAATACTGATTAACAAGTTGGCAGCTGTTCTTGTACCACCATCATTTTCTGCGTGTATATAACGTGTGAACTCTGTTAGAATTCTCCAGGCTAGAATGGTTTGAGGTGAAGAACAATTAGCTGATGCTTTGGTCATCTCCGTCAAAAACCAGTATGTCCTTTCTCCTGATAATAAAAATGAGTGAAAGTAGTAATTTCCTCAATTTCTTCTACATAACCCAGTAGCAAGCTTGCTTAGTTAGTCAAGCGTACATGTCTGATCTTATTTCAGTTTATTGTTAAGGTTGAAATGCAACATTTGAAGTGTAATATATCGTTGTAGAATATTGATGAAGGATTTTTGTTCTTGTTTTTGCTCTTTTTTTTTCAGCAATAATCATTGGCCCTGATGGTCATCCGTTGACAGTCTACCCCTGCATGATTTGTGGAAAGAAATTTAAGTCCAGAGGTTTCTTGAAAAGGCACATGAAAAACCACCCAGAGCACCTTCTTACTAAGAAGAAATACAGATGCACGGACTGTGATTACACTACGAATAAAAAAATAAGTTTACACAACCACTTGGAGAGTCATAAGCTGACCAACAAAACAGAAAAGCTTATTGAGTGCGACGAGTGTGGGAAAAGCTTCTCTCACGCAGGAACTTTGTTTACTCACAAGATGGTGCACAGGGACAAAGGGGTTAATAAAATGCACAAGTGCAAATTCTGCGATTACGAGACGGCAGAACAAGGATTGCTGAGTCATCACCTTTTAGCTGTCCACAGCAAGAACTTTCCTCACATTTGCGTGGAGTGTGGCAAAGGATTTCGCCATCCGTCGGAGCTCAAGAAGCACATGCGAATCCACACTGGTGAAAAACCCTACCAGTGCCAATACTGCGAATACCGATCCGCCGACTCGTCCAACTTGAAAACCCACGTAAAGACTAAACACAGTAAGGAGACGCCGCTCAAGTGCGATATTTGTTTCCAGACTTTTTCAGATACCAAAGAGCTACAGCAGCATACGCTTATGCATCAAGAAAGTAAAACGCATCAGTGTTTGCATTGTGACCATAAGAGCTCGAACTCGAGCGATCTGAAACGACACATCATTTCAGTCCACACGAAAGACTACCCTCATAAGTGTGATATGTGCGACAAAGGCTTTCACAGGCCTTCGGAACTGAAAAAACACGTGGCGGCTCACAAGGGTAAAAAATTGCACCAATGCAGACATTGTGACTTTAAGATTGCAGATCCCTTCATTCTGAGTCGACACATACTCTCAGTTCACACAAAGGATCTTCCATTCAGGTGCAAGAGATGTAGGAAGGGCTTTAGGCAGCAAAACGAGCTGAAAAAACACATGAAAACACACAGTGGCAGGAAAGTTTATCAATGCGAGTACTGTGAGTATAGCACTACAGACGCCTCGGGCTTCAAACGGCATGTTATTTCCATTCATACAAAAGACTACCCTCACCGGTGTGAGTATTGCAAGAAAGGGTTCCGAAGGCCTTCAGAGAAGAACCAGCACATTATGCGGCATCATAAAGATGTTGGGCTGCCTTAAAGTCTCTTTCACAGGCTTAACGGCTGGAATTAGAAAGGAATTTTGCCTTTCAGGCAGTTAGCTTATTTTAAAGCCAATCACCTGAGATCACACACACACAAAACAAAGAAACAAAAAAAAGACAACCAACCACCACCAACAAAAACCCCATACTGTGCATTTGATTTGTTGCTGTATAAAAATAGGATTATTGCTTCTAGTTGACTTTTATACCTTTTGTTCAATAGCGTGTTCTGAATTCTATTCAGTTTGTTTAATAAATGAAGAAAAGATGGCAACAATAAAGTTGCATTTAATAAAGTAAACCCTGTCTCTTACTGAATTTTTCAACCGTGATAGTTTATTTAAGTATATTTATCTTCCTGACCTCGTTGATACTCACAGTGTCCATGTTAATGCAGTTTTGTCGTGAGGTTTGAAAATAGGACATTTCTCTTGATGAACTTGTCGGAGGTGTGTGTAAAATGGGGAATTGTGATGTTAAAGGTAACAGTCAGTAGGGCCCACCTTGTCTTGTTTTGACTGTACAGACTCTGTGGCAGGTTAACTGTTTTCCCGTGGAGGAGTTACACATCTGACTTTATTGCGAAAAACTATTCTGCATTTTGTTTAAGGTTTCAGAGAAAAAAAATGAAAACTGGTTCGGGGCATTTGTTACCTTCCTTTGGCGAATTTAAAAGCACGCTCCAATATTACATTTATTGTTCTGTGCTTCTTTGTCTGTGAAAGGTTTTGCGTGTTACGAATGAGTTGAGTTTGGTTTTGGTTTGTTTTTTTTTCCAATTTACTGCTGTCTTAATGTTGGAAACATAAAATGCTGTTGTTCCGTTTGCAGCGTTAAGAGATGACAACTGTCTTGTACGTGCTGGTAAACGTACCTCAAACTTAATGCTTCTGTGTGTATCGGTGTTTCTTTGAAAGAACAGTTTGTGATTCAGGTCACATTTTTATTGTGAGTTGTTTTAGAATAAAATTTAAGACCAAGAGGTGCCTCGATTTTGGAAATGAGATATTTACAGCGAGAGCTTCAGAGGGGGATGGAGCGGAGCAGGCGCGTTCATAAGGAGTAGAGATGTTTTAATGTAGATATCTCAGTAAAAAAAGTATCTTGCGATAGTAGCAGAGCTGTCTAAGCAAAATGTTTTTCCTGAGCCATTAACAGCTGTGTTAAGCTATTTATTAATTAGTACAGTATCCAGAATTAACCCAGTTCTTTAATCTGTTTGTAAACAGCTGGGAGAACATTACAATTACTATATGCCACTTTGCCACCTGATGACTATTATAAAATAGAACGATAGTCTTTGCTAATTGCAGCGTAAATGTACCAAGCACCAAGTCCTGTACCTTAACAACAGCTGTGGAGTCAAAAACCCAAACCATTTCATTACATGCCAGGTTTTAGGACCCGGCCCTGCTCCCCTAGCTCGAATTCCCACCAAAGCCCCTGGCTGGTGATGGATTACAGGATCCGGGCCCCGCTGCCCAGATTAGATGGGTTTGTAACCAACAGGTCACTAATGGAGAGGGTGCAGAGCCTGGCAGGTAAACTTCCTATTGTAACTGAATGGGAGTTTTAGTGATGATTTCAGGCTTGGGGGGATAGAGGGACAAGGGTTTCCTTTCAGGTGTGCACTTCTAAGTAAGCCGTTCGTAGTCTGCTTTGTTGCTACAAAGCCCTGCTCCTACCACTCTGCCCTTCTGTTTCACTGTAAACTGAAGCACTTGTGTGTAGTTTGCAGTTCAGGACAGTCAATGCCATGTCACTACCTTCTTTACTGTACAATGCTTGGGGCTTTTTCTGTTGATGCCTGCTTGGCAGTGCCCCCAGGCTTGGCCAACTGTGCTCTGGTGTAATGCTGCTGCTCACGGGCGTGAGCCTTTAGCGCGTGATGCCGGTAGGTGTGCTGCCCTGTGCTGCCCTGTGCTGCCCTGTGCTGCCCTGTGCTGCCCTGTGCTGCCCTGTGCTGCCCTGTGCCTTCGGCGAAACCCCGGGTGAAGTCGGTGGATTTCCTAGTGGCTGTAGCTGTCTCTGTCTGTCACCTACTGATGCCAAATCAGATGCAGTAAAACCCAGTAGAGATTTTCCATTTGTGTCTTTCCGAGTCCCCTCCCGTGGCTCCCCTGCCCCCTCACGTTCAAGCATTTTCTCACCAGAAACCTGAAGAGTACAAAATCTGCATCAATTCCCATAGCGTTGCGAGGACTTAGCCATTCTGACCTTTGTTTTTTTAAATAAGCTGAAAGACAAAGAACACAACTTTATGCATTTTCTTTCTCTTACGTAGCCTGGAATCATACACACTTTTTTGTTGTTGTTTTGTTGGTTTTTTTTAAAGCACAATGTTGAAACTTTTTTTTTTTTTAACAATTAAGGGTTTGGTCAAGTGGATTTTGTAAAATGTATTTGTCTGTATAAAGAGAAAATAAAATTATAGTTATTGTTAATGTACTGACATTAGTTACAGGTTAGTTTTAATTCTTAAATAATTTGCTTAGCAAATGCTATAAAATGGATGTTTCAGTTTAATGTTTAAAAAGGTACAGATTTTTACAAGGACATAATATAAATTATTGTTCTGTAGAAAATACCCTGTTAAATATTGTATACGTCCTTCCCTCTGTACACTTTGTAAAAAAGACAAAAGAAAAAAACAAAATACATAGAATCATATAGGGATGTGTGACATTATTGTAATTGTGTACTTGATAATAACGTGAAAAAATAAAATTCAAAATATTTTCCTGTTAATGAACGTTTAGTCTCTTTGATGCCAGCGCTGAGACCAAGCGTTGTTCTGAGAGACGTGGTCAGCTGCAGTTCTAGTGCACTTCAGCTTCTTTTTCTACTCCCCGTTCTTCAGCTCGCTTTGTGCAGCACTGGGGTGCGGGCAATTCAGCCCCTCACTTGGGTGAAATGTGCCTTGGCCAGGAAGCCTGCAGCAGTGAAAGGCAGGGGTGGCAGGTCTCAGAAATCCATTGGAATGCCTGGTTTTTATATGAACGGATTCGTGTCTGTTCGAACGTCTCATCCTGCCCTAATGTTTTTCAGCAAGGTGGTTACCTCTTGTCCCAAGAAATCCCCACCAAACCTTGATCCGAATGAGCTGTACCGTGGTCATTGAAACTAAACGTGTTTCCTGGTGCTGCTTCTGGCGCGGGGCTGGTGGGATCCCAGCTCCCTTCCCCTCCTGCTGGGATCAGTGAGTGGGGCGCAGCTCAGGCAGGGAGACGCCGGGGCTGGGTCTCTGCCCGCCCCTCACCCCCCTACCCCAGGAACTCTGCCCACTGCTCCCTGGTGGGCTGGTGCTGGATGGAGGTGGGGGTGGAGGTGGCTTATGGCTGGTTTCCCGCTGCTCTGTGAAAGCTTCAGCCGGTTTAAATCAAACTGCGCGCGTGGGACCTGTTTTGGCAATAGCTCTTCTGGCACCGGCCACCCCAATTTCAGGCTGCGTGTGACCCGGTGTTAACCCACTGCCCCCAGTAACCTAACAACCTAAGTGCTGTTGGGTGTCGCTGCCCTCTACACCTGCCCAAGAAGGGAGGAGGTGAAACATGGAGGTGGCCTGGCTGCAGACACTATGAGGATGTTTAGTCCAATTTACTTGCTCTCACTGGGTACCTTTAGGAAATGTTGCCTCCTCATCTTGGTTCATCGCGCAGCCAGACTGGCATTGGGCAGCTCCTCATAGTAAGAAGCTGTCAGGCTGAGCTGCTAGCAATCTGCTTTTCATTCACTTTGGATTTTTGTTTTCTCTGTCTACCTGATGTTCCTCAACTGCTCATCATGAAACTGCACATTGAGTACCAAAGACATTCAGGACACTGGAGGATAAGTAACACCCATCATTTCTGCCTGCCAGGAGCAGCTACCTGTTCTTGCTCATGCAGACTAGCAAATCCCACCCTTCCCTTTTATCTGCCCTCCTTCCTCGTGGCTTTCCTTGGCTGAGGAAGCCTCTCTGCTTTGCTGCCAGGCTCTGCTGAAGGCTCCTGGGCTTGCCCGGGTGCCTGCAGCCCATGTGGGTGACGACTGCATTGCTGGGACGCAGCAGCAAAGACACCCGGAGCCTGGATGCCAACCTAA
Source organism: Chloroceryle amazona (assembly GCA_027560015.1). Classification (NCBI taxonomy): domain Eukaryota; kingdom Metazoa; phylum Chordata; class Aves; order Coraciiformes; family Cerylidae; genus Chloroceryle; species Chloroceryle amazona. The sequence goes on along the minus strand of JANHFX010010047.1, from coordinate 18,503 downwards.
GAGTTCTTTGACAGCCTTGTTTGTGAGCCAAAAGGCTGAGTCACTAATTAGGAAAAGGAGCATCTGGCTAACAGCTCACTGTGGCTCCCTGGCTTATTAAAGGTAGTAATTAAAACTAAATAATGTATCATTAATAGGAAACACAATTACCACGTTAACAGCTATGACAGGTAAGAAAACTGACCAAGGAGTGGTCAGGAGCCCAGAAGGAGTTGTTGGTAACGCCTCCGAGGCAGGCACACCAAAAGCCCTTCATTAGGTGGAGAACTTTGACAGGAGGGTTGGTTGTTTCGGTTTCCTTGAAACGCTGATGCAGAAAAGGCAAATGTTTGGGTTTTTTCTTTTCTAAAAGTAGAAGTATCAAATGATACTTCTTCCCAACCTGTGGTGATCAAGAATGCTATTTCTATAGGCAGTGAACACCTTAAAAACTGGAGCAGAGGTGGTTCGGAGGCCACGTAGCACAACAGACTTCTGTAATAATCCCCCAAAGCTGGGAAAATGTTACCAGTCCACTGAAAACAAAACTTAGCAGATCACCTCAGCACAGGCTAAGTATCAGGATAAAGAGCTGCTGCTGTGTGGACCAAGTAAAGAACCTGAGGAGAACAGGAAAAGAAGGGAACAGGAGGAACACATCCTACGTTACAGATGCAGGGTGTATGTATGTGCCCGAGCTTTGGACGAGCTCCTTCAACACCTCGATAGCAGAAAGCCCGTGTGCTGAGCTGTCCCTGGTGTGAAAGCACAGCCCAGTCGTGGGTGCCACTGTGCCTGGTGGTACAGGTGGCTCTCACTGTGGTGCTTATCTCCACTCGCCTCCTGACTGGGGGATGCCTGTCTATCCTGCCATCCTAAGATGCCAATGGCTCCGTGCTGGCATCCTACAGTCTATTCTGAGGAGCCAAGTGCTTCAAATCAGGTTTTTGATTGCAAGACTTACACTCCATCATTAAAGCCCAGAATAGGTCACCAGAGAGGACTGTCCCTGACAAGGGCATTTCCAACAGGGACCACAGAGGCGTTTGTGACTTACGAAACAGAATGACACACAAAGGGCTCATTTTGAGAGTTTTAAACCAAAGTTTAGCAGGCTGGCTAGAACCTACGAGTACAGTGGCAAGGTGTGAAAGTCCTTTTGTGACATGCAAAAAAAAGGAGATCACACAGACTTAATTTTTCTGTTGCACTGGTGTGAATCAAGAGCTTTGTTAGGGCTGACCCTGTCAAGTTAGCATTAAGACTGGGAGATGTCTTGTCTCTCACAGCCCAGGAAAACAAGGAATGCCAGGACTGTATCCATTTGAAAGGATGAATCATAACTAACAAGCACTCACAGGTACAGAAACTGAGATGTTACAGCAGGTCAAATGGCTGGCAGAAGCAGAGCACACAAAGTGTAAAGTACTTGAAACTGCAAAAAATAACATATGCTTTATATATTTACTAGATTTAAAATGTATAAATGATGGTATCATTAATACAATTTTGCCTGTTTATTATGAACCTACTAAGCCAGTACTTTAGCTTCTCTGCTTGTTAGGTTTTTTTGACACAGTGGTTTTGCTAGGAAGCCCCTGCCAAGGAGCAATGTGAACTCTCAGTGGACAGTCAGAGGGATACTGACACCTGACCAGCCCCACTGAGCTCCTATGCAGCAGTACCCGAAGCTGCCACCTCACTGAACAGTTGATCAGTATCGCTATAAACTTAACATGGTTATAGGAAAAAAACTCAACAACAAACCCTATATTGCCATGCAACAGACCTTACTCTAGTACAACATACACATGGTGAAAAGATACCAGCAAGCCGAGGTGGTGGTACCTCCTCGTGGTAGCTGCAGAGCAAGGGGAGCCCTCCCCCTCCTCTTTTTAGAGGAGTTCTGGACCTTGGGGCTGTCACCACAAATTCAGATGCTTGACACGTGCAGTCACAGAGCCTGGGAAGCATCGGGAGAAGCTGGCTGCTGTAGAAAGGCAAACAGCCTGTGCTCCAAGTGCTCTGTGCCAGGCTTTCCATGCAAGCTTAAAGAGAACCACTGAAAAAGGGCAGGATCAGCTCCTGCCAGCAGCAGGAGGGACAATGGCCCTGTATCACTAAGGCCAGGTAGCTCTCACCTGCAAATGTGGACCAAAACATGGCCTGTGATATGGGCATGAAGCGCCTGTTCTAGCACAGATGACAAGCAGGATACCTATTTGGCTACCTGCCCACAAGTCCATATCGCTCATGCTGGTTCGGGGGGCCTCCTGACGGCTGTGTGCAAGGAAGGAGCTAACACCCTGTCCTCCTCTGGCTCTGGATGGAGGGAGGGAGGGAGGGAGGGAGGGATGGCTGTGGGGCCAGCAAGAATGGCTAAGCAGCAACTCATTTTCTTACTAGATGTCCCTTTTCATAGTTGAGAGCTTTTGAAACGAGCTGCAGGCAACCAAATGCAGATCAAGTACCCTCCTGGCCACTTAGAGGAGGGTCAGTTACAGAAAGGACTGGCTATAAAGAAATTTCCTTCCTGCCACAGGCAAAGAGGGTAGGAAAGGGGTACCAGCAGTTAGGCACCAGCAGGGTCACATTTCCTGGTGCAGAAGACCTATTTCCAGAAAAGAGAAACCCCTGTACTATCCCCAGCTTCTCAGAGAGGGAAGGACTTTATTTACTATCTCTCTTCAAATAAATGCAAGTGGGACAAGGTAAAAGATGTCCCCCAGAACATACAGACAGATGTGAAATACATCAGTGCTTGAAAGCTAGAAGTATTTGTCAGGGGTGGTTATTCAGTGTGTCACAGCTCTTACTTAAAAGAATACTAAAGGAACTTGATCTAGACTCTGAAACTCGAAAGCAATTCCAGGGTACAGAAGAGCCTCTTAGGGTTGAGCTTCAAGTTCCAAAAATTAGCGTGTGCACATCCCCCCATTTCTATTTATTTATTTGGGGCAGTATATACAACAAGCTGTAATGCACATGGCATGGAACATACAGCTAGTCCCAAAAGCTCTGCCAGTGTTAACCAGAAGGCTGGATTGCTAGAAGAGGACCTGTAGAGGAAGAGAGTCAAGGCTGAGGACATGTGCATCCTTTAGTCATCTTGATGGGTTTTGTACTGTTTGGATGCCCAGAGCAACTCCTGGGCTGCAAAATCACTCCTGTGGTGCTGGGGACACCATTTCAACCCCTAAGCTGCACAGAGTCCCCTGGGCTGGCACGCTCCAGCCAAACACCTTGCTTCCCTACTGGTGACTTTCTCTTCCCCATCACAGGATGAAGTAAATTCTTGTATCCAAACCTTCATCAGACCTGCCAGTGCTTAGCTCATTAGCACTAAGAGGCTTGCGGGCCCTAAACTGGTGATCCCATTAGAGGGACCAGCAGCAGGAACTTTGAACGATCCTTTTCCCTCTTGGGGCTGCCCAGAGGCAGCATGCATGCAAACCTTGCTGCACGCTCCCTTGCTTGCTGCAAGCCCCCTGCGTGCAAAGCCTGCCCTAACTTCTGCACCTCTCCCTGACTTCCTGGCAGCAGCCCCTCTGTGACAGCACCGTGTCCTCCCACGGCAAAGAGCCCGCAGGCACCAGCTTGCCAACGCCACGATGATCTGCAGAGGGACCGCGGCCGGAGCCCCTCATCTCCACCTTCCTCCTTCCTCGCCCATCGCCTCGGCTCTTCACCGGCCAGCCCGGCCCCGGCCCCGCGGGAGGGCGAGCGGTCGGTCTTGGGGGGCACACCGGGAACCCCCTCCCGCCCCGGGGCGGGCATCCGGGGCCGGGGGTCACGGTCGCTAGATGGCGGTGCGGGATAAGGCCGGCGGCCTTACGGCTCCCGCAGCCCCGCTGGCGCGGAGCCCCTCCGAGAGCCAGGACCCCCCCTCCGAGTCCTTGTCCTCGCCCACAGGTGCTCTCCACCCGCCCTCGCTCCGCTCCGCCAGCCCTCTCGCCCCCGCGGGGGACGTGGGGAGCACCGCGAGGGTGACTGCGAAACGCGCTGTCACCCTGGGGCTTGCGGCACCCTGTCAGCGAAGGGGTTTTCCAGAGGTGGATGAGAGAGACCCCCCTCCAGAGGGGGAAGAGGAGCATCGACCCCTACGGCATTGGCCGCCTTCCCCTAATCGCATCGAAATCGCATCCGGGCTTCACCAGAAGCATGGCCAGCAGATCGTAAGGAGGGGGATTCTGTCCCTCCCTCTGCTCTGGAGACACCCCACCCGGAGTCCTGTGTCCAGCACTGGGGTCCCCAGCACAGGAAGGGCATGGACCTGTTGGAGCAGGTCCAGAGGAGGGACATGAGGACGGTCAGGGGGTTGAGGAACCGCCTCTATGAAGAAAGGCTGGAGAAGAGAAGTTTCCGGGGAGACTTTATCGCAAACTTACAGGACTTACAGGGGCCCTACGAGAAAGATGGGGACAGACTTTGTAGTACAGCCTGTTATGACAAGACAAGGGGTTTTAGACTAAAAGAAGGTAGATTCAGACTTAGATAAAAGGAATAAATGCTTTTAGAGCGAGGGTGGTGAAACACTGGCGCATGTTGCCCAGAGAGGTGTCAGCTGCCCCATCCCTGGAAAAGGTCAAGGTCAGGCTGGATGGGGCTCTGAGCAACCTGATCCAGTGGGAGGTGTCCCTGCCCATGGCAGGGGGGGCTGGAACTCGATGATCTTTAAAGGCCCCTTCCAGCCCAAACCATTCTATGATTGTATGATTATTTCCAGGAAGAAGTTGAACACCTGGCTCCACACTGGCAATGAAGACAGGTGGACCTTACCTCAAACATCCCGCTCAGGCTCTGTGTAACTGGTGCCCTTTTGAGCCCTCAAGAGCGAGACAAACCAAAGATGACCATCCTATGGGCCATGGCAATGAGCAGGAAGATCAGGGCCCCATCCCGTGGGAAAGCAAGCTCAAATCAGTGCCCCTGATTCACGAGCAAGGGATGTTGGTTAATGTAAAGCAAGGATGGTATTATACGTTTTCTCCGCGATACAGGCAAATACATTCATCCCAGCTCGTGTTGTCACAGCAAGTAACAAAGGATTTAATGACTCACTACTTAATTTCCTCTTCCCCTACTCCCTCCACCTTTCTTTTGCTTTAATAAACTGGTCCAGAGCCAACTTCAGTATCAGGATAGTAATGACTTTAAGCACCATTTATGCTGCTATTGCGACAATTTAAGTTGTCACTTTCTATTAAAAGGTCTGACTCCAAATGGCTTTAGCTGAAAGCATCGGCACTGACAGTGCAATTAAATAAGGAAACTCTTTTCTTGGGATGTCAGTGCAAACACACTTTAAATAAGGGTTTAGAAGCACCTTGCTAATTTAAACTACAGTATAGCTTTCTAGTGAAGAATAATACCTGGGGCAGGGATGTTTTTCCATGCTGTGTGACAGTTTTCATTGTCATTGTAAGACACTTAAAGGAGTGATGTGCCAAAGGAGTCCAGCAGCCTTTGAAAACCTCTTCTCCTCTTGATAAACACAGGCAGGGATGCATAAACAAACCCCACCATTTCTGGGCAGATACTCCCTAAGAGATGTCCATCATGTTCCTAAAAGACTCTGATCTACAGTCTTACCTTTCTCCAGACACGCTGTAAGAACGAATCACTTTACTGGGCATCCACCTGGTTCTTTGTCTCTAGCTATACTGGTTATCTCTCAGAAATGTGCTATGTATGGCACACTTTGAATGTCTCATGTTCCTTTTATCTGTGGCTCTTAAGTAATTTATAAACCATATTGTTCTGCAGGAAAAGAGACTCCATCTGTGTTGTAGCTCAACTGTAAAAATCACATTCAGTTCCTCGACTGGCTGGAAAAAAAAAACAACAAAGCACACTTTTTGTCAAGATCTGTGAAGCAGCTGCAGTGTCTGTGCCAGGCTGGGCAACCAACTTCTCCTTCCCCACCCACTCTGCCTCAGCATCACCTTCCCTCTACGTCTGGCCCTTCTGCACTGGGCACAGGCTGGTCTTCCTTTAGCAAACACCTCTGGGCTCCTGATCGTCGATTCTATCCTCCACATTATGCTGTTTATCTTTTGGTACCAAATCAAAATCCTCTGTTTCAGGAGGGAAGAATGTGCTGCTGTTTCACATTTCAAAGGTGTTTCACATCCTAACTGAATTACCTAGCATGAATAGTCTAAGTCACAGCATCACAAAAATGTGTTTGCTCAACTTGGGTTGATTTTCCTTATTCCCACAGAAGCAGCAGCCTGGCAGCACGGACTTTTTATTTATTTTAAGTTGTTCCTAGACATCAGTCAGAATAACACAGCTGCAGTCCTCGGTGTCCGTGCCTTAAATAAGAAGTTGAAAAATACCTGAACAGCTTTAATGGTTCTGATTTTAATGACTTTAAAGCTTCTCCAGCACATGAGAGTGTCCCTTATGTTAGGACCACCACAGTTGCTCTGAAGTGCATTATGTCTGCTGGAAATAAATGAGTCAGAACGTTTAAGCTCCCCCTGTCCCATTCTCAGTTGCTACAGTTATTGCTCTGAAGAACACCGAGGCACACCTTGAAATAAGTATGTGTAAGACAGTTATGGATAGGATTTGTATGAAATTACATTTGTAGCTGCAGAGCACTCTACATTTTACCACTTCGCTGCAAAGGAAAAACACAGCAAGAGAGAATGATTTATGGCTGATCCTTATCCCTAATACACAAGGGAACGGGGTGTAAAGTAATTTTCTTTACAGAATTATGAATATTATTTTGCTTCATTTCTTTTGAAGAAAGGAAGAACAAGAAGAAAAATGTTCTCGTATTCTGAAGAAAAATGAAATAAAGGTACCATGTAGTTGTAGAAGCAGGAAGGTGGGGTACATGCGGTTAGAACTTGATTTAATAATTTTCTTATAGTAAAAGTGCCATATTTGTTAAAATGAAAACTTTTCATGAGAACAGGACTGTTTCCCAGTTTCACTGGAATGCTTTCTTTGTGCAAAACCTGCACACTGCCTCTCCCCTTTGTCTTCTAGCTAGTTTTTCTGTCTTCAACCTTACTTTCAAAGACCTCCATTTTCCTAAGGTTTTTTTGTTTGGTTGGGTTTTTTCTTCTTTTTTTTTTTTTTATATCAGAAGATTTTTTATGAGGCAGCAGAAATCATTTACTGTCCAGGTCTAATTCTGGATTAGAACAGAAAGAGATCTGGGAAAAATGATCAGACAGAAGTGCTGTTTGACAGCTAAGAGTGTAAGTGCTTTGGAATGTGAAATGCCAACATGCTCAAATATTACTCCAAGCAGGAGAGGGAAAATGAAGGAAATTTTCAAACAAATAAGCTACATTATTCATTCTGCAAATATCCACAGGGTTCTGAAATGCAGGGGCAGAGTTGATGATGCTGTGTGGTAAAACAGGGTGCTACCTTTGATAGCACCTCAATAGTGCCAGGCATTCATACCCCTTTACTGGGGAGCATGGCTTCATCCAAACCCTGGGCAGGCTGAAGAGTGCTCTCATTTTCACAGCCATGGTAGTAAACCAGAAAACTGGACCCAGGTTTACCAAGGAGGTCTTCTAGGGACAAGTTTTGTGTAGCTATTTCTTGAGCTTCCTGATGATTAGGTGGAGCAAGCACCTCCTCTCTTTGCATTTCTGCTCCCTAGAAGAGCCTCCAGGGCCTTTCCATCCTTGAAAATTAAGTGAGACCCCCAGTGCTGGACCCTCAGAGCTGGATGCTGGAGTCTAGGAGAGGAGAACAAGGGGCTTGCTGGCAGCCTGTGTGTGCACACATGTGCAAACAAGCCAGGAATGTCAGGGTGCCAAACTCCCCGGCTCCATCCCTCCCCACCCCATTCATGCTGCCAGTGGATAATGATCACCATGATGATGATGATGGACCACCGTGAGAGATCATAATCACTGTGATAAGAGTGATGATCATAATGATGGGCGTCCTTTGTGGGAGGCAGTCTAGCCCTGCTTGCATGCATGTGGTGACCACCACATTGTAAGGCCCGGGCATGGAGGTGTCCCCGTGCTGCCTCTGCTATGGCAGAAATGTACCTACAGCATGGCCATGGCCTCCTGGTGTAATGTGTCCTTCATCAGTGAGGTCATGGCAGAGCCCTACAGCCTGGCCACGGGCTTGAGGGCATGCATAACTCCATCCTGGCTCAGCCAGGTTCATCTGGAAGGGCTTCCCCTTCACCCAGGTTTAATCCAGCTGGGGCAGGTTCACATGTCGTTGGCGAGGATCTCTCTCTGGTTGTGATCCTCTCCACCCTTTATGCAACACCTTTCATTCTGGGATTTTACCTGGGTTACACAACCAAGGGGAAATATTTGTTCATGGGCTCTTGGTGCAGTGAAATAACATTACCAAAGCAGCTGGACGGGATTGTACAATAATGGCTTTATGATGACTTTGTCAGAACAACCCTGACTGCAGGGAGTGGTTCTGTCCTGTAATACCCAAGGAACCTCTAAAAATTGAAACAAGTCAGCCACAGACAGACAATCTAAAGGGACCTCTTTTTCCTGCCTAGCCCTTCTGCCAGGGCTTGGCTGGGAGAATGGAGGGCTATATTTAAATGGGCTGATTTGTCTCCATTCCTCCACTTCTCATTCTCCATGAGAAAATGACACTTAACCATCCTCATGCTCAGAGAGTTAATTTTCTCAACTCATTCCTGGACGTAAATCGATGGTCTTCACAATATTATTTTATCTGAGGATAAAAATGAAAACATTTGCAAGGTCAACATAAAGAACAACATAAGCTTTTCAAGTTTATTTATAGCTTTTTGCCTCTCTACTGTCCTCTGGTGAGGCAACTGTCACCATGCCCTCCAGGACAACCCTAGCCTAGGTGTTTTGGACCATTATGTTCTGTGGCTTAGGCTAGCACCCCAGCTGTGCAAAGGGACCTTTCCTTAGCCCTTCCACCATTAACCACACTGTGCTACTGCTCACCCCACCAGACAGGAAAGCACTTGTCTCTTGTTTTTTTGGATCAGAAGCAGGAGCCCCAGCAGGGGTTTTCCAACGGGTGGCAGGGACATCCAGGGCTTCCTCAACTCCTCTTTCTGTGGGGCAGGCTGTACTGCTGTGCCCAATGCTTGGAGGTCTCCTCCCTGTCCATTTATCACCAGACATTTCAGCAGACCAGCTGGCCCCAGTTCCTGGGCTCTGTTGCCACTAAAAGCTTTGCTTCACTTTAAGATATGATTCTTAACAGAAACACTTCTCAGACCTAATGAAGCAGCATCAGCCACACTCACGTGTTTCAGGCCTTTTTTTCCAGTCTCACCTCTTTCCCATGAGTTATCAGTAGGGTTTCCCTCCATTTCCAGTCTTCCCTCTGAAATCCTTGCAGGGAACGGGGAGGGGTGGGAATTCACTTTTTGCTTTAGAGCTTTGCCACTGAGGTTGTATCAAATACACAAAATATAATGTAAGTAATTTTTTAGGATGCAAACTAAAACATGGGAGGTTCCACTGAACATAACAAGACATTTCCTTACTGTGAGGCAAACCAAGCCCTGGCACAGGCTGCCCAGAGAGGCTGTGGAGTCTATCTGTGGAGATGTCAACAACCCAGATGGACACTGCCTGGAGCAACCTGCCCTGAGCAGGAGGGCAGAACAGACAATCTCTGAGGGTGTTGTCCCTCCTCAGATGGGCTGCAGTTCTGCCTAATCCAGCATGACAGCACTTGCTGTGTCCTGAGTGTCCTGCACGTGGCAGGTATGGGTGGATGCAGAACTGATGCTGGAACACAATTGAGAGAGATGTTGCTCCACTGGCATACAAAAGGAGTGAGTTGCTTGGGCACAAGCATCTCTTTAATATCCTGAAATGCTTACTGATTTTGCTGCATTGTGGCTTCTCAGGGACACTCTCAGCCCTGCACAGTTTTATACAGGGCAATAACTTTCCAGTGGGATAGAAACAGCTTCCACAAAGCCCACTACAGGCAGTGGGAACTGCAGGCAGAAAGCAAGTGAAGGCAAGGAAACACACCTTCTTCCAGAACTGCAAGAACCAGAAGCACACGAAAGCATTTGGGAACCATACTGAGTATGTAACAATACTGTGCTTTATGCCTATCTATTTTTAAACACGAGAGGCATTATATCTGACTTTTAAAATGGGAACAGGTTTGTCAAGTGCTGCAAAAACAGCCCAAGAGTCATTAAAAGCATACTTTTGGTTTGAATAGATTGTCTTCGGTATTCTAACTTACTGGAGTAATCTGTTACAAGCCTGGTTAACAGAATGATGGGATTTAAAGAAATATATACCTTTTATTGTACTCTGTTGGGTTTTTTTGCTTGCTTTGGCTTTTTTTTAAACTTTAGGATATAGATCATGGTTCCAGTATTTTTTTTTTCTTATAAAATAGTCTCAAAAACAGGACTTCTATTTTGAGGAAAAGCTGAAATCTTGAAGAAAATAAGACTGCAAGAAAAATGCCAAGGATTTGGAAGTTTCCAGTCTTTCTAGAGTGATAAGAATGTAGCTTTTTCCAATCATTTCACTGAGTTAGTGTTACTGATGTGAATGTTTTCAGCCATAGTAAATTTCAATCATTGTCAAATGTTTATATAAATTACTTTCAGGTCATGCAAGTGTTTGCATGGCAGAAACTGGACCCTAAGTATTACCTGTCAGTCAGACAAGATAATAATTTTCCACTGTGAGGTTTGAATACCTCCCCCCTCAAACACACAGCTCAGCATTCAGGTGGAACATATTCAGTTTCTTGCTTCCTCTTACAAAGTCAGAATGAATTGCTGGGGAGTAAATACCAGAGGAACTGTAAAGTGACTACCTAGAATTGGGAGACAGAAGAAAAAGAAACAAAGGGCATCGGAGAAATTACTCTCTGAAAATTATTATGTGGGAATGATAGTTTTGGAACAGGACAGGTACCATATTATTCATCTGTCAGCAAGGGCTTAAAGATGCTGGGGGAGCTGTGCTAGTTGCTGTATGAAGGTGCTAGTCAACTTGTCAGATTCTAGAAAGAAGGAAATTGGTGGCAAGAGGAGATAATAGAAGAGGCGAGTGGAGGTATATCAGAAAGATGTTAGACTAAGGGAGAGCTAACAGATGCTGCCATGGGAACTGCCTAGCAAGGGTAGGAAAGCTTGCTTGGGTCTTAGACCACACACCCTGCAACTTACATGTTAACACAAACAATTCACCCTGTAAAACAAAAGGACGTTCTAACAAAATAAAAAGATGAGGAGAAAAGAGAAGGTAAGCGATATCTGAACATTTTAGTGAATTCAGCAAACTAAGAGAAAGATGTGCAGAAAAGTTCTCTCTAGGGGCTAGCTCAAAGCACATTAAAATTGCTTCTGCTTTCTGAGCCTAGTTTTGGTTAAAAAAAATTCCTAAGGTTACTGTATTTGAATGATGAATTTTCTTTGGGAGGCAAATACATCTATTAACACGTCACTGACACACTGCTACCTCTGATGATTCCTCACATCTGAAGGTCTCCTGTTTTTTCCCAGCTTACACAAGTAGGGCTAATAAAATTATCTTTTCCTACAAATTTTCCTTGTTAACATGCAGAACATCCGGTTTTCTTTCTTTCTCTTTTTTTTTTTTTTCTTTTAAACCAATCTGTTTATAATGATCTCTATCCCCTCAGGAACTCTGGAGAGAATATATCTGGATATATCTGGAATATATCTATTGCATGTCCTGAGATGAAGGTGAAATGTAAGAGTAATATGTAACAGCTGTTTTGAAAATGGTTCAAGAAATAAAAAAGAAAGTGGCCAGCAGTACAGTTCCCAGCTGCTCTAAAGCATCTCCATCCTTCCTGAAACAGATGCTGGTAAAATTCACCTTGATAAAGCATGTGCATTTACATGGACAGGTTTGTCTGGAATCATAGGGTCCTGTGACAGGCATTACAAGAGGCTTTGCTGATACTAAACTGAGGTGTACATTTGGGATACACTGCTGGAGCTATGCTCAGAATGCCATGGAAATGAGCTTGATAACTTCAGAGTAGCCTGACCCTCTTGAGTTTGCTGTGAAAGTGCCAGAGTAACTGTTCATATACTTATAAGCATTGGGTGCTGTGTTGCGTGGGGGTGACGTACTCCTCTCAGCTCACAAGCCTGCCTGTGGCCAGAGTGTGCTGCCAGGCTGTCTCTGGGAAGATCAGCCAACCCCTACACAACCTGCAGATGTGACTATTTAGCTGTTCTATACTAGAAAACACAAACCTGCCCGTGTCTTTGGGAAGGAAGCTATAGCTTTCTCCAATGCTCCCCTTCCCTCTGGCAGCCTGAACTGCCCCTATCCATCTCTGTGTGCTGGGGGAGAGTCAGTGAACCCTCCCGGGGTGACAGTGCAGGCTGGACAAACACACCAGCTCCCTAAGATGAAACCCCTCACGGGCTGCAACAAGTCATCAGATGTAAAACTATCCAAGGGTGCATAGAAGAAAGCTACAGGGTCTTTTGGAAGTTAGTATTTTAGGTATTTTTTCTGTTCTGCAAAACCACAGACATTTCAGCAATGTTTGCAAGTCCTGGACACCCCCAGGCTCAAGAGGAGACCTGCCCCTGGGTTAGCAGCTTTATGTCTGGAGCACATTTGTCCAACACACATGGATCAGAGGTACAGGCAACATTTGCACAAAGCAAGGGAGATGTGCTAGAGACAGCCATGCAGCCTCTCTTGCTACAGTTTCATCGAGGTTTTTTCTGGTTTACTGTGAACTATATATTATTTCACAACATCTCAGACCATTCAGCTATTCCTGCCCAGCTTTGGTATTTGTCCAAAGCCCAACTTCCAGTTTTCAGTTGCAGAAAGTGTATCTTTCAGCTATTGTAAAAGCCTGGCTTATGTTTCTTTGAAGGGTTTTTCTTTTCCTTTCCAGCCAAACTGTGCTCCAGTCTTGCTTCTCTATCAAAATTTCTTCACTGCTGCTGTTGGCTCTGTTTGTGGGTGAAATGCAGGACAAAAATTGGTAATTGAATGCCATTTGCAAGATATCTGTGCTCTTCTGTCACCTTCACAGCTCAGTGCAAACTCAGACATTGCCGATGGCTTTTTGATATGATTTTAAACCCATGAATTTCCCATGCGTCTAGGGAGAGATGTAGAATTGAGGTGGCTTTACTTGTGACATTACTTGCAAACCAAGCTTTAGAATTTCACAAGCTGTGTTCATATAAAGGTAAAATGTACATTTTCAGGCTGTAACTCTGATTTTGCAGGTAGACAGTCCAGGGTTTCGTCTATGCCCAGGCTGCTGGCACAGGCAGTCTCAGTCCTGAGATGACTAAAACCCACACTGGCAACGTTTTGTATTCGTACATTTATGCTTTTTTCTCCTTGTTTGCAAGCAGGTGGTCTGCTTGCTACACAAAACAACATACCTCTAGCTTTGAGGGTGCTCTGTTTCGTTTGTTGTGGGTTTTGTTTTGTTGATTCGTTTTGTTTTGTTAATTTATTTACTATATTATTGTATCACAGTTTTCCTGTTGTCTGTGTATGTTCTATTTTGGGGTTGTTTTTGTTTGGTTGTTTTTTTTTTTTTCCTTCCTAGTAATATCAATACAGAAGGAGTAAAAACCACTTTGTCAAGTTATGACCTGTGGGAAGAAATGCATGATCTGTCTTGCCTGGCACCTGGCTGTTGTGGAAAAAAGCAGACTTAGTCATTAACAGCAGGCTTCCCGTCACAATAACATCAGTAACTTCTAAAGAGTTTTCCCACTTTCCCCTCCAGGAAACAGCTGTAAAACATAATCTCAAGCACAGTCATCTCGACTTTACATACCCCTTTCCATAAAGAAGTGCTTAGCTTTTCTGAAGGTCGAGTGTCCTGAATTAAGCTGTAAAGAGGAAACTTCTATAAACCAAATATAAATTATTCAGTTTGTGTGCAGTTTCCTCATTTTGAAGCATTGCATTTTGACTTCCATCACTTTTAATTTTTATTTTAATGAGTTCCAAAATGTTTCAGATTTCAAAATTTGCTTTGAGCAGCGGGTGCAGAATGCTTCACATAGGAAATGTCCAACTGAAATCTTTCCATATAAACCCAAGTTAAAAGATAGGTTTCTGTCAATAAATCTCTTTAAAATCACCCCTCTTAGCAGAAGCTTTGGTTCAGATGAATTGGCATTTTTGACACAAAAACTTCTCAAAATTCTTGACAGCCCTTCTCTATGAGGTGGGGATTATAAATCAAGACTGAGAAGGAAAAATCTTCAGAAATTCACCCTAAGGAAAGGACTTCTTAATCCTAATCTATTCTTTTTGATGCTGAAGATCTGTGAGGTTTGTCTTTGCCCATCAGTGCCCTTGGACATATATGAGACGCTCGCAAAGTGGCATTTACTTGGTCCTTAAGACGTATTTGTCTTACTGCTCATCAACAGTCCTTTGGGGAAAAACTTCTTCCATTGCTGAAAAGCTCTGCAATCAAATATGTGTCCGTTATCACAGCAATGGCAGATAAAATGCACAACCTGCCTCTGTTCTCTGTCAGGATGCTGATTGTTGGCTACGTCCCCTTACCAGCAATTTGGGGTCCTAATTTTATAAGGTTCTTTCAGCTCTTTGTTCTACTGTGAAGTACTGTGAATTTCCTTTTGATTGTTCTACTGCCACATGCAATTGCTCATAAGTTACTTTAAAAAGGTAAGACGAGGCAAATAATTACCCATCTCTGTATGAAAGTGTAACAATATATTACAAAAATAATAGTTTGGTTCGGCCTCTTTATATTTCTCACCTATATTGACTTCCAGAACTTGATTTGCTACTTTGGAAGTGAGATAAAATCAAACTTGTTAGCTTCAGATTTAATGAAAGCCTCTCTTCTCTTTTATTGCTTCTCTCCTGGTAAGAGTCTTTGTCTACGATGTCCTCTTGAAAGCACAGACATAAAACTTCTGGCATACCCTTTTCGTGTAGAAATGTGTCCATCTGAATAGGCAGGAAAATTACAATTTAGTTTTGTTATCTTAATTTATTTCATTGTAGTCACTGTATGATTTTTACAGTTGCCACAATCCAAATAACAAGCAAATGCCATTATTAATTTCTTAACAGTGATATAGATGTTCCTTCTCGTACACTAATGAGCCATTTTTTTTCTGAAATGGGTAGTGTATTACTGGCAGTAGGTGAAAAGTCAATGTCTGTGTAGTGGAAAAGGACAAACTGTATCTAAATTTAACTGTATAATATGCTATAGCTGAGAAACAGGATTTAATTTCATTATTAATCCTGTAGATGCCTTTGGAAGCTGGACAATTTTAGTTAACTTTTCCTAGCTGGTTGGGTATCCAAACTTGTGAGAAATCTGATTGTACAGTCCTATGGCACTGAAAATTGTTGATTTATTTTTCCAATATGAAGTCTTCTTGCTAGTTTGAACTCAGCTGAGCATAATCTTCCCCCCAGGAAAGGTCTTTGATTGTATCTCCCATCTGCATTGGTGGTGATGTTGTCTGCTAGCCTCGCCTACAACCAAAATACATTAACCTATCCTATATAACTGGTACGATGGAGCTTGGAGTGTGTCCCATGAACCAGCTGACAGAATCTTCTGCTCTTCTGTTTCTGAGCCAGGGGCGACATCAGGATTTCTGTCTATAGGCTTGTTCCTGCAGGATGGGATAGAAGGGCTCTGTCACCTTCTGAAGGCCAGTGTGCCTCCTTCAGGGAGAAACCACAGATGGCATCTGCTCTTCCAGACCACACACCACGGGCATAATGATCACAACAGGCATCCTGTTCAGCAGAGTTAAGAGGAACCAGTTATTCCTGCAGCGAGGCAGGTGGAAATGAAATTCCTCATAAAAATGGAACAAAGATAAACACCTGTAGTGCCCTTTAAAAGACGAGCACACTTGTAGAAGCAAAAGGGCACGTTCCTTGAGAAGAAGAAGAAAATCTGAGCAGCACAGTGTCTGGGGAGGGGCCAAACCACAAAGTACTCGAAAGCCACTGCTAAACAGAGGCAGAGAACTGCATTCACACGTAGTTTTTATTCTGAGGAACTGTGAAAATCTCTGGATGCCTCTACATGGACGGGTGATCTGCTTATAAATATTTTTCTGCTGCTGAAGGTGTTGTTTTTTTTGTGGCAAATATCATGTATTAAACTAAATGGTTAAACCAAAAACTGGAATAGTGAAGCTGGGAGGAAAATGTACTTGGGCTCCTGGGAATATAAAGGTTTTGTTGTTGATGTAGAGCATCATATGGCTTAGAGTCTAGTGCAGAGAGACCTCTGCAGAAGAGCCTGGGCTAAGAAAGTGTGCACAGGGCAGCAGACCTCCAACTGTGGTAGCTGAGGGGTCACAGCACATTCTTCAGTTTGACTTATTGAATATAAGGACTGTCAGGCAAATATTGCTGCCACAAAATAGCCCAGAATGTGAAGAAGAGGTGATGCATGCCCCCCCGCCCCGAGACACATGGCAGCTTTTAAGGAAGTGGATCTAATGTTTGACCCAAAGATGAAAAATTGTGTTTCTAAAAGAAAGGGAATCTCAGCGGGTTTGTGGGTTTGTGTTTTAGACTCTATCCTGTGCAAGAGTCTCCAGTAGAAGCAAGATGAATCCCTACAACAGCAGCTGACAATTAATCCTTAACCTCTAAACTTCACCCTGTTGATTTTCTATAGGTTTGAGACAGGAAATTCTCTAATGCCATCATGTCCCATGTATACAATGGTACTCCAGATAGTACTGCTGAATGACTAAAATATGACCGTAAAATTCAAAACGGTCACTGTGTGGATTCTTCAAGGAATTCTTAAGTCAAAGCAGACTCTGGGTTTCTTTTAAATATGGTAAAATAACCATGAGCTTTGTCACTTCTATATTTAACGTGAGAATTTCTTTAACAGAAGCACTGACAAACCTGTCTCATTCAAAAAAAAAAGAATTCACAGGAAAATAATTTTTGGTTTTAGCTTTCAGGGAGTACAAGGAGCTGGCAACTAAAATAGCAGCAGATGGGAATCTTGTCATCCCTCTTGAGAAGAACTTTCAAAGGCCTTGGGCTACTTTTCCATCTCAGCAAATTCTAATTTGAGATTTTGGTCGCATTTTGGAATATGCAATCACCTTCAAATAGATTGATTAAAAAAAAATCAAGCAAATTAGGTAGAAGATGTGTGGTGTATTAGGGCTATTTCCCCCTCTACTAGCAACTGTTTCTTTCTTCAGGATGAGTCAACAGATTTTCAAATAGAAAATAATCTGGAACAATGTTTCAAGAATTTTGCCTGCATCTTTCTTCAGCTGGGCAGCAGAAGATGATGTGCTGGATGGAAGATGCTCTGGACAGCCTGTGCAGACTGGGCAGATATCACAGATACCACTGACTCATCCTTCCTGGTGAAACTGTAAAGCTCTCCTCTTTATTTTTCAATACAGTGAAAACAATGGCAGCAATGCCAAGAAGGATTCAAAATAAATGGCTTTGGTCGGCAACTGAGCTCACCTGACAGCAAGAGAACAGGCTGTCAGTACCTTGTCTTTCTCCCAAACCCTGCTGCACAGGAAGGGATCTGCCTTTTCTCAGCTGAGTACCTGCTGGTGTTAGCCGCTGAGCAGTTCAGTCGTCCTCTGCATCCCTGTATTCTTGCTGGTGGCATTTCAGTGTCTGGCCTGTCCTTCCCGTAAACCCTTTGGGAATCCTGAGAAAACTGCAGGATGGCAGCTTTTACCATAAGGGCACAAGAGCCTACGAACATCCCGCAGTCCCTGAATTCCCCACCTCCCCTCAGTTTGTTCAAGTTCCTGGAATATCACCTTGAGATGAAGGAAGCCTCCATACATATTTTAGCTGTTTTGTGTCTTCCCTTCTTTATCCCTAATTCCTAGTATTCCTTTGCATTTTTTTCCCATGCTGATTCCTCAGCTGTCACTTCTGAGGACAATGTGGCCCCAAGCTCTTTTTCCTGAGTGGCAATAGCTCATTTTTGCCTAGGTAGTTAGGGCTGTCCTCCTTCTGCTGAACATTGCTTTGCATTGACTGATACAGCGTGTCACCTGCCGCTTTGTCACCTGGCGCTGTAACCGTCCCTCTGCTGCTTCTCGCAGCCAGCTTTCAGTCTGACGACCCAGAACAACTCCCTGGGTCACCAAACTCCATCATTTCATTACTCATCCTTTTTCCTGGAAACAACCCGAAAAGGCTCAGGCTGCAGAAAGGATCCCTCCAGCAGGCACGATGCGGGGAAGGGGAGAATGTCTCCTGGTACTCCCACCCTCAGCGTGCTCTCCCACAGCCAGCGCAGGAGATGATGTAGCTTTCACCTCACTGCAGCCCAGACTATGGGGAAGGCTTTGCTGGAAAGCCCCATGGTAGGTACTTTGAACGTCTGCTACATTGACCAAGCATCTCTCTGCTCCACAGGCCCCTGCAGAGAGCGCAGTGCCGGGGGCTGCCCTGAGAGGGCCGGCTGAAGGCGGACACGGCACCGGGGAATCCAGCCCTCTCCGTGGCCAGCAGCCCCACGTCTGTGTGAGACCCGACTTTCGGGTG
>JANHFX010010046.1:36861-49053 GCA_027560015.1 Chloroceryle amazona | reverse complement strand
CACTGTTACTTTATAAGGAGCACAGTTTCACCTCTCTACTGTTTGGTGTGGGCAGGGAAGGGTGAAATGGGGAGCAGGAGAAGGGTTGAAGTGGAGGATCAGACTTTGAGTGCTCTGGAAACCAAGGATTGTAAGACATGAATCATGCAGTAAATACAGAGCCAAACGTTTGGATGAACAGAGCCCTTAACAATTAATTAATTGTTGACTTTAACTGCCTGTGCTGCAGATGTGCTATCATTTCTACAGAGCACTCCCTCACCAATCTCTTTAAGTTGTTTACAAAGTAATTGGTAAATGCAAAAAAAAAAAAAAAGAAAAAAGAAAAAAAAGAAGAGTTCTTGTATGAAAGTTGTTTCCACAAATGCACGGATGCGTAGGCGTGCACACAATGAAAATAGGAGAAAGGTTGAAGTCTGCATGATGTTTGATTTTATGAGAGTTTATGAATGTCCCTTGGAAAAGATTTCATGTCTTATTCTCCCATGCTTCCTGGATTTTGATGTTTCCCATAAAAAAAGCAGAATATCCCTTCATTTACAAAATGAAGTTGGATTTAACTCTATAATTTGTAAATATTTATACATATTTCCAAAGAATACATGGGCTGAACTGCATATTTTCCTGATTACTTATATGCCTCAATATATCATCTTAGCTCCCACATCTTGTACTTGCAAAACTGAACTTTTAGATGAAAAGTCTGTACAAAACAACAACAAATTGGTAGGCTTTTGCAAAAGGAAGAATCTAAGTGGCATGCAATTCAGATCTGAACAAAAGGGACTTATTTTCCATTCGTTTTTCAGGTTTGTGGCTGCAGTAGTTTTCTGATACTAGACACAAATCCTACAAATAGTTATGCACATTTAACATTTTACCCTATATTCAGAGACAAAGCTGTCCCACTGCATTCAGCAGAATTGCTCCTGTGCAAAGTACCTTCAAGATTAAATCTCAGGTGATTTGAAGTTTAGCTAGAACAGAGTACAGAAAAGTAATTTCATTTTTTAGCTTACATTTCTCCCATGTATATTTCCTATGCCACAAAAAAATTGAAGCAGAATAGCCTCTTTTAACTTGTAACACATTCATACAAATGAAAAACATCACAAACAATGGCAAGAGGAAGTCAAAACACCCAAAATCCTTTGAACGGAAGCTGAGGCAGGTGTTCAGAATCAAAGACATCATGTATGCTTGGTTCAGGATTTGCACATAAACTCTGTTACTTGAGACGACGTCTGCTTACAGTACTGGGTAACCTCACTGTAGATCTTAAGGCACTTAATTCATTTTTCACTGAGTCACTCTGCAAATCCTTCTGAACAGGGTAGGACACGGTAATCAAAGTATTTGCTGAAATGCAAAATCATTTACTTTGATTTTTACATCATCAATCTATGAGCCTTCTTTCACTCCCGGTTTTCTATTACACTGTATTTGTGTGTTTTCCCTCACTCCTAATCATTAAAAGGGTATCAGTGTACATGTGCATAAACATGTGTTTCTGCTAGATTACCAAGAAATGAGTAGAAATCGAAAGAGTTTTGATTATTTGACTTGGAAGGTATTTATGGGTCTGACTTAAAGGAGGCATAATTTAAAGAACCTCATGACATTCAGAAAGTCAGATCATATTTGCTAGACATTTAAAAATAGATTAGGATTTCAGAGAGCACCCCTAGCTATCTCCCTCTTTCTCCCCCCTTGGTACATGTATGAAGAGGAGATATCTCATGACTCACATGTTCACTCTTGCAGCTCTGGACTGCAGAAAAGTTCACTGCTGTTTATAAGATGTTTGTGGTGACCCCCATGCTACACTCTCGTAATGAATTTCAGACAGTCTACCCAAAACTTGCCACTATCTGTCCAATCTCACTGAATTCTTAACCTCACACTTCCTCCTACTGCACGTCCTTCTGGGAGACACTGGATACTCAGGATGAAACATTTTAAAGACAGTGCCCACAGCCTTGTCAGTACATCCAACACAAGACACTACTGTGTTGTTTACTTTAACATAAATCTCCGCCCCCCTTCACTTGCTCATGGGAAGGGCTTTTTTTTCTTAGTTTGTAGCCCAGCACTTGAGAGAAATCTTCCTTTCTTTCTTCTTCTGGGTTGTCTTTTTCCCCCCCTCAGCAAAAGAGAGAGGATACTGTGTAGGAACAGTTTCAGACTCTGCTTCATTGGGATACAAGGAATAAAGATACTTTTTCTGTTACTATCTTAATCCCCAGAGTAAATTATAATAATTTTAAAAAGAAATAACTCCTGCGTCTTACTTTTTCAGAAAGCCAGACTTTAGTAAACTGACCTAACATAAACTGGAAGCCCTAACTAACCTCGTGGCTAATTCATGATTTATCTACGCCAGGGTGAAGTGTTCCACGTATTAGCTGGAGGAAATACACTTCTAATTTGTAATCTTGATGAATAGTTACTGAATTTATTTATTTTTTTAATGGTCATTTTAGTAATTCATCATTATTTTGAAGACTTTTACAAATATTACCTTGAAACTTCTGATGAGTGATGTATTTGTAAAAGGAAAGCCTTACGGAGGGGTAAAGTTCAAAAGAAAATTCCTTCAAAGGAAAGAGCTGATGCCATCCCACCAGACAAATGCATACTAGTGTTGGACAAAACAGACTGCACATAAAATCCATTAGCATTGCAGGTGGTTTGCTCTCATCATACTTCATGTCACATGCTTATTTTACAAGTGTCTTATAAAGGGTTAACGAGCTACGTCAACACCAAGCCGGTGTAGCTTTCCTCCAAACCCAAAGAACAGGAAGGGAGTATATGAGAAGGGAAGGTAGGTGACTCTGGCATTACAGAGGAGCACTCATGTGGAAGTGATTAAATGATTTCTATACTCAGGACTATTTATTTTTTTTCTTGTTAATAAACGTTCTTAAAGCGTGGACCAGTGTGACCTGATTTCAGCAAAGTACTATAAGCATCAGTAATCTGTGTGATCAACTCGCAGGTTTCAAATTGTGTTGTCTCACAAAGCATTGTTATTTTCTTGTAAAGAGCACAGCTTTGAATTGGCTCTGCTACCAAATTGCTTTTAAAGTAAGTGATGCAATACGGAAGATGAAAATGCTGAATGACCCAGCATGATATTTAGATCTCTGTGAAAGAGTTTCTAAACCCAGAATGGTGGAGGGGTTCTCAAACCATGGTTTTCAGGGAACACTTTGGTACCTGATATTTAAAAAGCGGTGGTAAATAACTCTAAATCATTCTCTTCTAATGAACTCCGTAATAATAGGGTGAGAAACTTAGACATTAGGAAGGACTTCTTTCTCCTCCACCAAGAATAATGAATTGGTGAAATGACCTCAGGGGCAAAGTTGTTGGGACAAGGCAGAAGGTCAGTCAAGGAGCAATTAAATGCTGTCCATTGGGAAAACATAAGTGCAGTCCCAAAGAGTGAGCTAAAAAAGGGCTAAGACTAACCGAGGTAGAGGAGGAGAACATCCCCCTGCCAGCACCATTATGTAAGCTCATGATCTTTCCAGAAGAAGCCATAGAACAGGAGATCTATTAGGACTGTAATAAATACCAAGTTATCAGAGTAAGAGGGAATTTGGATATACGCTAGAGATGAATTCAAAGCACAGGCTCATTACTCTAACCTCTCACAAACTCTGTAATAAGCCAATGCACATGAGCCCAGACCATCGGTCAGCTGCAACTAACTATTCATGTCAGCATGCCACAAGCAGGTATCTGCCTTGCAGACATTTGGTCCGAGTCCCTCCAATCTCAGTGTCCTTGCCAAAGAGAGCATCCATAAATCCAGAATTCAAAACCATAACGTAGCAGCAGACACTGTTTCTGCTGTGAGGGAGAGGCTAAAGCAAACCAGCCTTTTTTACACTGAATTTTGCTTGTCCCGATTTACACACCTATGCAGGGGTGCAGAACATCAGAGCTATACAAAGTGCATGAGGACTCCGCAGTCTGTTCTTTCTATTATGCAACCATATTTGTATTAGTAAATCAATGCCAATGGCCATTCCTGCAGACACAAGTCCAATCAGCCAAGCTGTTGTTAGAGCTCTTCCCAGCCATGGGGGGGTCTGATCCAGCTAAAGTTACTTCTCTCATCCCAGGCATTACCTGGAAGTCGGTATGTCAGAGAGCACACCCAGTTACCCTGGGAGGGTCTTGAGGGAGTTCAGCCATCCCAGTGCCCAGGTTATAAATTTGCACACTTATAAACTACCTGTCAGAGATTCTCTAGGAGATAAGGCATTAGGAATCCTAATCTGAATGCAAGATTAACCTCAGCAAGAATAGAGCGAGTACTATGTCTCTCTGTGGTGATACATGTAGGAGAAGAGCAAAACCTCAACCTGGTCTGGAGTTTGGTTCAGGTTTTTTTAGGTATTTTGAACCACCTGCAAAGCTTTGTAATTGGTAACTCTGTTACAGGTCTGTTTTAGGGAGGAAAGGAAAAGAAAAAAAATTGTAAGCCACTCAGTGTTACTTTAAAGCTGAGGGATAGCAGGATGGGGAAGAACACCTTAACCAAGAGTCAGGGTAAGAGAAGCCTGCTGCTCAGGCACCGTAGCACACTCTGTTACCCTCAGCCTAGTTTAGAGACACTGAACTAATAAATAGGTCTCAGCATAAAGCTTACTATAAGCTACAAAGCCCACCTGAGAAGAGGAATCATAGCTACACTTTGGCTGAGTAAAACCCTGAAAGAATATTTGCTTATGCAAATGTTGACTTTCCACCCCAACTCAAACCAGAACTAAACAAAAATACATGGCTTGGTATCCCCAGCACACTTCTTCCTTTCTATGGAAAAGGAAAAGGTAACCCAGGGATTCTTTAATTCAACCACTCACTAAGTTTTCCCTCTCAAAGTTCAGAGACAGATAGGGATCCAAAGGGGTGGATATTTACCTATATGCTGTTAAAACTCCTGCCAGGATTTCCATAGCATAAGAAAGCACACAGAAAAGAGAACAAGAGCTAGAAACTCCTCCAAGTACAACTCTACAGAGCTACTTTCAATATGTTCCATTTTCTTTCCCCACCATTTTTCTGGTGATGGGTATGTCAGCCCCACACTACTCCCATCCTTTTACATCAGACTACTTTGCTAATCAATCCACCTCATGACCCAGAAAACCCCTACATATAAAGATTTAAATTCATACTTTTACACCTAAGTATACATTTGCCAGTGCACCTTCACAACTCCAGCTCTTACAGACTTCTAGAATTTAAAACCAATGAAAAAAAAAAAATGCACAGAGCCAACAAACACATCTAAACTCCCTCTGTTATCTGAAGTCCCTACAAAAGCCTAAACAAAAGTCTACCTAAACAAAACTACACTCTCCCTACCAGCACTCAGTCCAGTTTCATCTATTTCCCTTTCCTCTTTTTCTAATCCTCTTTTATGCCCATCAGCTGGTCCTTTTAGTATAACATGGCCCAGCTGCATCTGCACCACTACTATTTAACCTCTCATTATCTGGTTCCATATTTCAGTATATACAGAAAGAGGACAGAGGTAAAGAGATCTATGGATTGCTCTAGGCAGTCTTATCTGATTTATCTTCTTTTTTAAATTATCTTGAAAGTATAAGATATTTTTTTGTAGGTATAGGAAGAAAAAGCAACAGGTCTATTTGGGCACAGAAGCATAAGTACTGGACGTCAAGGTAACCAGTGTTTGCTCAGAGGCTGATGATGCCCTCAAAACCAGTGGAATTTAATTGCAGATTTGCTTATTGGAAGCTATCATTAATTCAATTTCACTCAAGGTCCTATTTCCTTGCTTAAAAATTTCTGCCATTCTTTCTCCATGTTACAGATTTAACAAGTAGAAAATAATCATAAACAATCATCAGAATACAGGTGGACAACGGATTTTATTGCTTTTCCATTCTGAGCATTCACCAGTATATTTAGGTCCAGTTAGGCTCTTTCCTGATCTGAACCATTTTAATGATTTTAATTAAAATTTTAATGATTTTAATCCAGCAATCCTGGATTTACAAGTTTAAATTGTATTCTAACCTGTCCAAAGTAATGAGAAGGAAACTTTTCACACCTTGCTGTAAAACACTGTCATTTTCTAATATCATTCTCCCTTTATTGTAATGATTTTATTAGTAATTCAGCAACAGATACATAATCAACATAACAATTGAGTAATTAGATGAGGTGAGGGGTGATGTTTCCTGAAATATGAGTACTAAAACTGACCCCAAATATTTAAGGAAAGTCTTAAGTGGTTGCATGATTTGGAAATCCTTCTCACCAAGTCACTACACCCCTGAAAATGATTCATTTTAGGATGCACAGATCATACAATCCCAATTTGGGGAGCAAATCTTCTGGGGTTTATTATTGTCTTGGATTGTACTTGCATTTTTGTCTTTTGACAGTGCTAGGATTCCATAGCACAGTTTAAGAATCATTGAAGAAACCGAGAAGCTCCTCATTCTGTAAAGATTCATTCATTCCCTTTCTTAATATGTGGGTTATGAAAGGTGATTTTTGCCCACCACAACACTTCTAACATGCAGAGTAAATCCAGGTATGAACATGAGCAGGACTCTAATAATATAGATGGACCTACTGGCTGGACTGAGTTCTCACCAAAGATTGCTGCTTGGGATTTGCACATTTTTAACCATCAGAGTACCTGATGCCACACATTTTTTTTTTTCCCAGGACTCCAGCACTGTTCTCAGCACTCTGAAATGAACATTCACAAATTATTCTGAAAGCCAGTCAATGCAAAAATACGTTTCTTATTTCCTGGCTTGCTGATTTTTAGGTATATGGGTGTGAATTTTACTATTTTTTTTTTTTTACATTATTTTTCCCTCTCTGCTGTACAAATGCCCATCTAAACAACAAGGGAGAGCTGTTCATCTTATGTATAACAGTGACCTATCTATACACAAAATGCTCTCAAAAGTATAATACAAAGAATTTCAGGCAAAAAAAAAAGTTCTTAACTATCTAAGTTATACTTATCAGCATTTTTAGTTGTAAGATAAATGTTATGTTTGTTATGTTTATCTTGTGTTCTAGATAACTAAGGAGTTATACTAAAACCTTCAAATAAACTAAATTCAATCCCAATCAAGAAGTCATACTTTGAGTCAGATGTGATGTCAACTTTGAAATAACAGTGTTTCATTATGAGGTATTGTTTATGTTTTATAGAGTTCATAGGAGCTTTGTGAAAGCAAAAATCATGAAAGCTCCTTTCTGAAAGCATTTATGTGTATTATATTTATTTAGAGCTAAGCTTTTAGTTGCTTTCCACTGCTCTTTTCATCAAAAAGAATAGCACGCTCTGATTTGAACAGCAAAAATATCACACTGCTTGAAAGGCAGGCTCTAGTTTTCCATTTGGAATGAGTAGGACAAAGTCTGTTGCAAATGTACTTGGGCAGAGATTTAATCAGCTCTTTCCTAGTAAATTATGAAGACAGATATTCTCAACAAAGCTGAGATACAATATTATAGTGTGATCCACCCACTCACAGCTGTCTTTTAAACCATGTTTCCTGTCTAAAAGCTACTGTTCCACTAAGTTAGCATGACTTGATGTGAACTACTTATTGTTATTTGCCTTTGTGATTTGCCCTGCATTAGAAAGGATGGGGAGACAGTAGGAGCTGGTGGAAACCAGCCCAAAGCACTCAAGATCACAGTACTGCCACTGCCTGCACTTAATAAGTATGAGGCAGGACTGTTACAGAATTAATATTTACCTGAGTTTCTGAAACAAACATTTCAGGCAAACCCGAGTGTTAGGCTGTAGAGCCAGAGAGTGCCCAAGCAGTTGTATAATGAGAATGATTTAGAGCAATTTCTGAAAAACAAAATGGGAAGAAAAGATGTCCTGGAGGTTCCTGTGGGTATTGCACACTATTCTACGTGGTATATCAGGCTTTGGCCAAAAAATCCCAAACAATCAGAATTTTTAAAGGATTTTTTTTCCTGTTCCCTGTTTCTTTTTCCTTGTCGGAGCAGTAATCCAACAGCTAAGCACTGATGTTTCCACTTTTCTGCCCCCAATGAGAGGCATAGAAACAAAAGATAGCTTTGAAGGTTGAAAAAAATAGGTGAATTCACTTTAGATAGTTAATGAAGGCTATGGTTGACCAGTACTTCATTTTCTGGCCTAATTCATTCTCCTCAAAAAAAAAAAAAAGTGTTTGTTATGCTCCCTCTGGCTACCACTTCCAAGAAAGTGAAAATAAAAAAGGGAACAGCATCCTCAAAGGGAGGACTATTGCATATTTTTGGCACTAATCTGCTTCCAGATTGCATCTATTTTTTGAGCATTTTCAAGGTCCAAGAGTAGGGGGACTCAGAGATTCCACATCAGTTCAAAGAGTTAAAGCATTCAGCGAGCTAAACTCCTCTCTTTGGTATGTGTATGAAAGTCTTTGAGCCTTTAATGTAATTGAAAACAATTGTCCCAGTGAGGTCTAACACTCTGACCAGTTGCAGTTGAATGCTTGAACTGCCTGAGAAAGCTAGAGGGGTTATAAGAATTCAAGGGTAAACTACACTACACTGTTCTGGTGATAATAATGTTCCAGAATTTATATTTATTAATATTGCCTTCTTTTGGTCAGACTCCCACAGGAAATCCTGAGGAGTACATGTCTCTGGCATGTTTTATCTTAGATAGTCCCATCCTTATGGTATTGCATGCTGATAGCAGGACAGAAAAGTACCTTTGGAAATCTCTGGTCTTTATAGAAGCTGCGGATGACAACAAACAGGACCTTCAACACTCTGGGAAGACAATCCATCTACTTTCTTTAGTTATCATTAAAATGTCTTTCAGACGTAGGTCATAACTGGAAACCTATAAAGGATGTCTGTGTGTTAGGCACTTCCCACAAAGCCTGGTCCCTCATGATTAAAATTTATCACATTGTTCTTCTGGTTACAAATACTGCTGATATGTGTCATTACTGCAGAGCACTGCTCATAACATTTTGACTTTACTCCAAACATTTTTTTTAAATTCTGAGTTTCCCATAAAGAACCCAGTCCTGAAGTTTTTTAAGACTTGCATTACTTTGAAGTTTTTAAGCCTATTTTAAAGGTTGTTAACCATTTTATTTTCTTGTTAAACACTCACTTACACTGACAAATAGCTTGATGGGAAGTGTCACGTTCCCCCCACTGGTCCCTGGGATGTAGCAAAGAGCAATTATGGTGCATAAAATCATACAGCCTCATCAGTTTATAGGGCAGTTTATAAATACACCATCTTCTTAAAAGCACTGTCTTGACTGATACCGGTGTCATTAATCCTGTAATCTCAGTGGTGTTCTTTTTGAAAAACATGCTGGTCTTGCTTTTTGAAAAATTTAAAACAAATTTTCAAAGAGCATAATTATTGTTTTACTGTAGCCTCCTTGCTACAGTGAGCTTATTTGCTGTGAGCAATGCTAGATCTCTAGCCATGGGCTCTGAAATCCATTTTTTGCCAGTCTTTCTAAGAAGAAAAGATTGACAACATCACACCACATGTTGCTTTTCTGTGTATGTGTGCACACGTGTGTGTACCTTTGCTCAATCCACTGCCCTTAGCTGTTGAACCCACTGATCAGTTCTAACAAAAATCAACCTGGTGGCAACAGCCTCACAAATGAAAAATAAATAAATAAATAAATCCTTCAAGTTTGATGGAAATAGTTATCTAGGTAGAGAAAAGAAATTGTATTATGCTGTTCCTGAGGAGACTGCTGATGCCTGACTTTGTGTCTTATGGGACATTGAAGAACCCATTTCATAACACAAATCTTCTTTCCCTTGGCTGCTGCTGGACCTTCTGCACAGCTGGAGCATGGAAAGAAGAAACACAAGTGTTCACTTTGCCTGGTTTGTCCTGCTGGAGGCAGAGTGTATTTCAGTATTGTTTACTGTATCACTACCAATTTACACACAAGTCGGTCAAAGGTTGATACACCCGTGCTGTGGCATTAAACCAGGCTAGGCCTGGATGCTGTTAGTGTCCAAACTACATTTCTGCCTTGTGCAAAGCACCTCTCTTCACTAATCCCTGTCCTGAGCTCAGAACTGAGGTATAAAATACTTGAGCATACATTCAGGGTTATGCATCTGGATCAGCTGGCTTTAGAGACTCCGTGCCAATGTGTCTCAGGTAGGGATGTGGACAACTGACACCTTGCTTCCTGGGACCTTGTCCCACAAGCCACTCTGTAAGGAGTAGCTGAGTCTGGCAATGAACAGCCCCAGGACAAAATAAGGACTGACACTGGAAAGTATCAGTTTGCAGACATGAAGAAAGAAATGTTACATACGTGAAAATCTGATGTAGAAACCAAGTAAAAAAGCCCATATTTTGTATTCAGCACTTGTCATCTTATTCTGAGAAGCACTACCGTCAATTTATTTCTTAGAAAGCTAACTTCTTTACTCGTCACTCACCTTCTCATATCTGCTACCTGCTGTCTCATCCCTCTTTTCTACTTCTTCTTGCTTTTCTTCCTTTGACCAAAAAAAAAATCACAGTTCCCACCAGAAAGGTATGTTGTCTTGTGCAAGCTAAGGATTACTGCATGGAAAAAAAATGTAAAAAGGCTCAAAATGACAGAGATCTCTTCCCCGTCTGTCTGATTCTACTCATTAAATAATACATTGAGAAATACATGAAAAATTAAAAACAAATTCTAAAAGTTAAAAACTAAATATAAGCTGTACTTTCAGATATCTAAGCAGAGAGAGAGAACTGGCTCTTCTTGAATCTTTGAATGTTGCAGCATCTTAAAAGAAAAAAAAAAAAAAAACAAACCAAAAAATACCCTTGACCTATGCTCAGGAGATGGGGATATTCCCTCTCCTTGTTCCCAGGTGGAACTGCAGCAGTTTCTTTAAACCTAGTGACAGAAAAAGGTAGTCTTGCTGCTGCGTGAACAGGCTGAAGCCTGGTCTAAAGAACGTTAAAGCCCCTCTGGCAGGACTGCCAATGCCTGTAGTAGGCTTTGGATCAGGCTCTACAAGATACTCGAAAGCCCTCAAAAGGAAATTTTTCTCTCCTGTCATGCCCTCCTGGCAGCAGTTCCCACAAAGACCAGAGCTTGCTGCCTATTTTGACAGAAGCCCTGGAAACAGCGTGTATTGTATTAGAAAGCCAGATGATAGAAGGCGCTGCATTTTGCCTTTTGATACATTTCCAGTAGAAATGTGTTGGTTTTCTTCCCCTAAGTGTTTTTGGATCAATTTCATGTAGAATTGGGGGGCCTTTCCAGGGACAAGCAGTCCCTCTCCCTCTACACCAAAGGTGCTTCATCACAATGGCCATGCTGAGCTCTGTTGAAAAACACCATGGATGGTACCTTGGGGACAAAGGTTGTGTGACAGCAGGGCCAGCAGGTCCAAATTTCAATTCCACCCAGAAACTGGGGAATCCCAGTGACTGAGACTGGAACAGGACTGCCTCAGAGAGAGAGAGGAAAATAAGGTGGATGTAAAGAAGAGAGGGAAACTCAGGTCCAGGCTGGGTTACATGGGGGCCCCCCAGCACATGAATACAAGAATTCCACTGGCCTTGTGATGTTTTGAAAAGTAAACTATGGAAGAAAGACCAGAAACTTCAAAGAAATTCCTGATTTGGAAATTGTCTGATGTAAAAGGTGTTAGCATAGAGGAGGGTAGAGAAATAGCCTGTTCTCAAAGGCACTCTACAAGAGGTCAAATGTTGGTCTGGCTCATATGGCCATTTTTTCCAGTTGTACAGTATATTGTGTAAACTAAATATAATGTAAAGATGCAAAAGCTTCCAGAAATGTCATCTTACAGACATTTGCTTGGATGCAATCCATGATTATGTGAAAACATTTACTTTGAGATCTAAAAGCCATGGGTTACGTGGGTGTTCTGTACATTTTGCATTGGAACTGACACTATAGAGCCAGAAAAGACTGAGAGTTTTAATTTGAAATTACTTGTGTTGGTATACTGACCTGTGCTGTACCCAAATGTAAGTGCAGGTATGTATATGTGACAGAAGGAGAGGATAGTTCATGACCTATTGGAAAGAACTGCCAGAAACCTTTACATGTGGCTGGGACCTCAGTCAAATCTCTGCTGCTGATCTCACACTTGCAACTGAATGGTTTAGTAAAAGATCTCAAGTCC